>JAMKPZ010000650.1:0-15869 GCA_024699675.1 Amphibolis antarctica | reverse complement strand
ATTGTGGTTTGTAGAATACCCTACCCTTTGTGGTGAGGTGATCAAAGTTGTATGTCACATTGTAATAGAATAGAGTGCCATGTACATATTCAAGATGCGAATTTGTACTATATGCATTCAAATCATTTGTAATCATTCTTCAACTTAATCAAGAGCAATATTGATTTCTTCCTTCAAATTGTGTGAAGAATGTTTGAAATTCATAGACAGCAATGTTAGAATGCTAGGGGCATTCCCTAAGTCCAGATAATTATCCCTCTTCCTTGCTGGCTTTCCCTTGTTGGCTAGGGGCATTCGCCTAGTAGTTTTAGTTAAGTTTAAACCTATAGATTTAAGGTAGGGATTTTCAAGAAAACATGTAAACATCCATGAACGAATAACATTCACCATATGTAGAGGAAATAAGTTTAACGCAAGAGAAGATTATCTAAAATAACAAAAAGCAAACATCAAAATAGTTTAGCTAGACAAATGATTTGGTGGGGTCATTTTCTCTCGCTAGATAGGTGAATGTCTTCTTGAGTTTTCTTCAAGAGGGTCCTCACCTCCCTCAATTTTCTCCTAAAATTTGGAGTTCTATCTTCTATTAGCGAAACAATGCCAACATTGCCACAGAGGACCATATAAGTTGGGTCTCGCTAGAAGAACTATTGGGGGGCCTACCCTCTCGCTCCCACGATTGGTATGGCCTGGAAGATTCTCCTTGTTTTAGTGCTTCCCACTTTAGTGGCGGGCTCAGTGTGGTCTCCTCTTGGGTAGAAGGCGAAGGTTCATTGTCCTCCATGGAGATCACCACTAGAGTAGTGTCGCCTTGTGTAGGTCGCTTGGCTCTGTGAGACTAGGAATGAGTCCTCATCCTACTTGATCAAGAGGAGAAGAGATGAGTATTTAAGACATTAGACTGTAGAAGTAAGGAGGTGAAAGAAAGAACTGCAATTGTGTCATATGAGAAGGAAGAATTGAAGGTAGAAGGACGTAGCCACATGTGCACCTGAATACTCTGGAGTGAAGATGAAGAGGGACTCACTATTCCTTTTATATGCAAGTTTACCTAGGTTTCATTTACTCTCTTAATGATTGTTGACCCCCATGCTTAACACCTATCAGGTTGTCAGGTAAATCAACTGGCCACCCACCGGCACACCGGTATATCACCCGGAAGTTGGTTCCCCAACATCTCCCCAGTGAAGTTTCACTTCGCTGGTGTTGATGCCTATGTTCAACCTATCGGGCGGTTAGGTAAATCAGCCAGCCACCCACCAGCATGCTAGTAAAATACCTTGGCGGATGATTCTGAACTCTTTCACGGGCGTGAAGGTCCCCTTTCGCTTCGAACAAAGGACCACATGAAAGAAAAAAACAACATGGCTATCAGCTCGTGATTAGCTGACAGCCAACATGTAGATACCCATTAACATGCCTGTAGCCATCAGAGGAGAGAAAATGACCGACCACATGGAACTTCGGCTAATACAAGGCATCCAAGGCGGAAGTACCATTTTCCAGTTGGGGGGAGGCAAGGTAAATGCCATGAGGTTACGATGGCCGTAGGCAAAGCTCAGTTTGACTTCCAAGGTATAAAGTACATGGCCACCGAGTCATCAGCCGGTGTGCAATCTTGGCTATCCGCCACGGCCTATTCCCCTGAATCACTGGCTATATTTCTAGCACACGTCGATCTCCCTTACCCAGTAGCCAACCAACTTGCCATGGCTACCGACTAAATGGCTAGGTAAATAATTCAAATCTATTGGAAAGATATGGCAAGATTTAATTACTTAAATCCTACAATCAATCAATCACATAGATCATGGGATTAAACCAAAACGTACGTGGGGTTTCCATCCCGGGATTACCCAAAATGGAAGGTAATTCCTTATATAAAGGGCCCTTTATTCCATGCAAAGGGGGCTTTTTTTTGATGTTCTGAAGGCGTGATTTTGGAGGAAAGCTACTTGGAGCATTGACGTCCTATTGCCGCATCGAAGCAAAAACTTCCAACCATCACCAGCGTCTCCATGTAGGTAAGCCCCCTTTTCCCTTGCCATCATGCTTAAAATTTAGCCTCTTTTCTTCGAACCCTAACCGTATTGGACCTTCCCCATGCAAAGGGAAAGGTCGGAGGATATGCCTGGGTATCATTCCTTCGGATATGGTTCTGAAGGTACTGGCAGCCTCCCTCCCTATTGGGTAAATCCACCTGGTACGGTCGAGATCAGTTTAGTCACGATTCCTTCATCTGGTTTTTTTATATGGAAACCCATGTTTTCTTACATGTTTTACGAGCATATTGTTGGGTTTTCTCTGTCCCTTTTCTTTGAAACGCCTGGCCACCGTCAGACGTGTCATCTCCGCTTATAGGGGACCATCTCCTTGAAGGTGTCTGCCTCTCTCGTCTTTTGAGACTGGGTGCAGAAATATCTACACCCAGAAGTGGAGGTGGCATACTGGGTGAACATCTAACCCTAGACCCGAATGTCTGGTAGGTAGATGGGTAGACCCACCAGACCTTTGGCTTTTCAGCCAGAGGTCCGTAGCGGTGGCTACCACATCTATATTCACGTTTTTACCTATTTCGCGCTTATCTAGTCGGGAGAGGCAAAGTTGCCCTCCTGATGCCCTGTAGAGGCTTCCAGGATGAGGCCGTCAACATGCATCCTTGCCGACGCCAGTCGTCCAGGTGTATGAGTATGTACACCCCGACGGTTCCCCTTTAGCAGGAGAAGCAAAGCTACTCTCCTGATGCCCTGGAAAGGCTTTCGAGATGAGGCCATCGGCAAGCAACCTCACCAACGCTGGCCATCCAGGTGTATGAGTATGTACACCCCAACGATTCCTCTTTACCTGGTGGAGCAAAGTTTCCCTCTCGATGCCCCAGAAAGGCTTTCAGGATGAGGCTGTCGGCATGAGTCCTTGCCAACCCTAGCCAAATTGGGTACATGAACTCTTGTCCCCAATAGGAGAGGCAGAATGTCAGGCAGACGCCGGTCCCCTTACTTGGAAGTCTGGCGTTCCTATCGGCTATCTCACCAGACCTTCAGCTCTTCAGCCAATGGTCCATAATGGTGACCACCATGCCTCTTTCTCTCTTTTTCTTCGAATCTCGTGTAAATCCTTGCATTGGTTGATTTTCACCCCTTACCAGGAGGAGCAAAGCTGCCCTCCTGATGCCCTACAAAGTCTTCCAAGGCCTTGTTTGGCTGGGCTGACTATTGTCATATTCCTCTTTTAGAGACAGAGAGACTCCAGAATTACTCGGGTTGTCTAGGGGTGCCTGACACCTTCCCCAACAGTACCTTGAGTCCCATTTCCAGTTCTCTCATTTTTCTCATAGTTTTACACCATTTCTACGATTTTCAACAGTTTGATGGCGGAAGGACACTTCCCTATCTGGTTTTCATTATTTTCTACGCAAAAATAAGGTGGCAACTCCATTTAATGAACCATCTGCCCCACATGGCAATGCACTCCCTCAATCACCTTTCAATTCTCTGTACCTCGGCCCATCCATCGGCAGAGTCGGTAGAACCCCACAGGCTTCCGAGTGATAGTTGGATGAAAGAGAGGGTAAAGATTTTTAGCGACTCCGCTGGGGAGACTCACTACATTTTATCGATTAAGCGACTTAGACTCTCTCTTGTATGACTCTTTTACAGTCGGCCTTTTGTTTCCCGTTAGGATTGTTAGCGTCCCTGTCGCATTTGCTAAGTGAAGCCACTTTCAAGTGCATCGAACCAAATCACCCTTCTTTGGTTTTCCTTGCAAATTCTCCTTGCTGTCCTTTGCAATTCGCTCTTGCAGTTCCGGATCCCGCTGGCTCCCCCTGTTTACACTCGTTCACAAGCAAGAGCTATGACCACTGGTTTTGCAGCTACATCTGGGACTTCCCCATCTATCACCACGGCAGCCTCCATGCCGCTATTTGTGGCCTTCGACCCGCCACCTCCTGTCATCCCTAGGATGAACTTCACCAAGCTGATCATTGTACCTACTAGAGCCGTGGATGTACCTCAGGCGCCAGACCTATCTACTGCAGCATTCGACAATCTCGCACTGCATCTTGCACCGCCCACCCCACTAGCTACTGGAGCTAAAGGTGATAGGCCGGTTCCCACCCAGAACACCGACCCATCTTACCAGCCACCCTCAAACATGGAGGGCATAGAAGGGGCCAGCACCTACCAGCTACCTCGGCCAGGGCATTTCGAGCAAACCCTCCTGGCTCATTAGCTGGCACACTACCAACAGCAAGGGATTAGTTTGGTAATCCCACCTAGGCCAACCATTCGCGTCCCAGAGATGCCACATACCGAAGAATATGACGTTGTCACCACTCCCGTGGCAAGTAAGTTCATTCACTTGCCACTACAGCCGGTGGTTGCCACTACTGTCGCCCTAATGCCGAACCTGTAGGGGCAACTACTTCAGAGGATAGCCGAACTGGAAGCATCCTTCTAGAACATGAAGCCCGGCCCGTCGGAACCCTCTTGTTCATTCCAAAACCTCTGCTTCTGTCTGGAGGCAATGTTGCCTCTTGACTTCAAGATGCCCAAATTGGTCAAATACAACGGGCACAGCGACCCTCAGGTGCACCTCTGGACTTACTGCGGGGACATGGTGGTGCTGTAGCACGAGGAGAAGCTCCTCGTCCGACTATTCCAGAAATCCCTCCAAGGGCTGACACTGTCATGGTACATGTCCTTGGACTTGACTAAAATCTACATCTGGGAGTAGCTGGCGTACATGTTCCAAGAATAGTACGCGTACAACTTGGACCTCGCACCCAAGTTGGAGGACCTCTGCAGCCTCCGCCATCGTGAAAATGAGCCATTCAGTGGCTACGTTGGCAGATGGAGGGCCCTTGCATCCCAAATCCAGGACAAGCCAGCTGAGGAAGATTCCATGGACATGATTGTACAGGGCACCCAGCCATCATTGGTGGCGTTCTTGTGCATTCAATCGTACACCACATTCTCCTAGCTAATCAAGGCTGGCAACCGTCTGGAGGGGTTTCTGAAGTCTGAAAGATTCTTGGTCCTCCCCTTTGGGGCCAACACTGGAGGAAACATTCGTCCTAGGCCACCTGCAATAGGTGACAACGAGGGCAACAATCGCGGCTTTTGGAGGAATGATAACAGGTGGTCGACTCCCGTCACAATCGTGGCAGCCATGTCCCTGCCATATTAGCCGCAGTAGGTGTACGCTATGGCCCAGGAGTATCGTCTGTTGGCCATCACCCCCATTCAGCAACCGGTCTACATGGCTCGACTGGCACCAAATCAGCAGCCTTAGAGGCCAAGGGCTCCACCACTGGCAGTCGCACTAGTGCCACTGATGTCATAGCAATGGCAGGTAGTAGGCCTAGGATCCTCCTATCGAAAGAACCGGGGGCAAAATGGGGGCCAAACGGGTGCTAACCAACAGCACCCCACCCAGTAGTAGCTGCGACAACCACGCCAACCGCCTATGCAAGTGCAGCAGCTGCGCGTAACGGAGTACATGCCACTCTCGGAACCACTGAACTAGGTGTTTCGTAGGGTGTAGATGCTGCTCACGCTCCCTCCTGTCAGACCACCCCCAGCTGTTCTTCCCTCCTGCTACAACTCACAATAGTACTGCGAGTATCACTGATATATGGGCCACACAACCGACCACTGCCAGATGCTAAGACAGGCCATCCAGCATCTCATCGACTTGGGAACCATCGAGCTTCAACAGCCATCCGCATTTCCTGAGCCGAGCCAGCAGACTTTCCCAAACCATGTAGAGAACTCTCGGGTGAACGCCATCCTCCCAGATTCGGGGAACAGGAGACGGCATCCGCTTGAGGGATTCCATCCTATGTAGCCGGTGTTCGCGTATTCGACTAGACGCGGGCAAGGGACAAGGTGATCCCTCCCTTCAACATGACCGTTGGAAGTTGGAATCTCCTGGCTGAACCTAGTCAACCTCATCTGTTCGGCCGGTAACCCGCTGACGCTTGAGGAGCTCCAACCGTATTACCAGCAACTCCACTCCTCTGTCCTCACTGTCCACAACCATCGAAGGCGGAGGAGATCTTCACAACCTGCATCGCAACAAGGGCCATCCCCATCTTCCGGAGAACCCTTTGTTCGGGTGGCGCCCGTGGTCACTTTGTCAAGGGTGTCGGATGTTGGGATAGCTGTCCTAGCCCGACCCAAGGTGATCCTCTACTCACTAGCCACCCCGGTCAGAGCGGCCATCCCTACGGCGCCCTTAGTCCCCAAGGTCTTAGTAGCCAATCTCACTCCCTTGGCTAGTGCTCCAGCTAGTGCAGTCACTTTAACAGCTACGGCCCCAGCACCACTCCAAGCACATCTAGCAAGGCAACAGTTCACGCCCTTGACCATGCCATCTACTCCAACCGCATCCACCTTTGAGTAGCGTAAGGGCAAGGAGGTAGTCATCTCTCCAGCTCCCACCCCATTCTAGCAATAGCTGTCCACATGCACGGCTATAACCAGGTCCGGCCAAGTATATCAGCCAAAGTCGCGCCATGAGGGGATCTCCATCCTGGGAGTGCCAAGCCAACCATCGACCAGTAGCCATCCGCTCGCTTCATCGACGACCGACTCACCAACACCGGCTGCCTACTCACTGCTACCCACAGACTTGTCAGTCCAGCTGTGAGGGATACAGGCAGATATCTCACTGTGGGATCTACTTTGGTTGTCCACCGAGCATCAGGAAACCCTCCTTAAGGCATTACAGGTGGCAAATGTGAACCAAAGCCTCGCTCCGGGAGCCATAGAAGGAATGGTGGCAATAGTGATAGTGCTGTCCTTTGTCTACTTCTCAGACTTGGACCTCTCACCGGTTGAGATTGATCACAACCTATCCTTGTACATCCAGGTATAGTACAAGGACCTGTGTATCCCCATGGTCATGATCGACGATAGATTGAGGCTAAACTTGTGCCCACTACAGGTCTTACACAAATTGGGGATCAAGGAAGAAGACTTACTTCCCATAGACCGAGTAATGAGAGGGTTCGACGGCACTCTCCATGTAGCTAGAGGTGAAATTGTTCTTCCCCTCGTCATCGGACCGGTAGCCTTCGATGTACCGGTACACGTGGTGGACATCCCCCCAAGCTACAACCTCATTTTGGGCTACCCCTTCCTCCACCAAAACTCCATTGTACCTTCCACCCTTCATAGGATGCTCAAGTTCCTGTGGAAGGGGGAAGTCGTTGTTATACTGGCCAAAAATTACTATTGTCCGGGACAGTCCATGCTCGCTATAGCATCCTCCGGGTCACAGCACCCGACACCTGAGCCAACTGCCACCGCCTAACCACTTGATCTCTAGAACCCAGCCACCTTTGACTATCTGTCCAGGCACATGGAGCCTTGGGAGGACACCTCGTAGCCAGACTAGGAGCCGAAAGACGGTTTGTTGTGGTTGTTTGGAGAGTCTCTGGCAAGCAGCGAAGGGCCAACCCTTCGCCAACCTCCCCCACCATTGTGCATCCTTTGGGGAGGAGCTTTGGAAATGAATGCTGCATCCGACTAGTTCGTACAAGGGAAGGGGACAACAAGGTGTGCTCCTTCCCCTTCTCCTTTGACTTAGCACCGCAACACCCACCTAATGACTAGGGTGGGGACCCTCCAGGTTTGTAGGTCATCAAAGTCAAGAGACAAGCCTAATGGCGATCAAGCGACTCACATCGGAACCCGTACCTTCAACAATAGGGCTTGGGATCCCAAACATAAGTGCACCGGCAGCTGCGTCCTCAACAGCCACTGACTCGACAACCCAACCAAGTCAGTCGAGGCTTGGCATTCATACCAAGTGTCTCACTCAGCACAGGGTACAGTTGGGAACCATTCGGTCACCGGTACTATCATCCAACAGCTGTCAACCTTCAGCAGGGGTGCCACACCTGAGTGCCACTCGATAATGAGGGAGATCACCAACTTTGGCTCCCTCTAGGAAAGGTATCCCCCTTGGACCCAGTTGCAACACTGTCAGGTTATTCTGCTTGCCAACAGCACGTGGGGAGGACTAATAGCATTTTCAATTCAGTTTTATTTCCATCTTCTATTTTATAAAGAAAAAGAATAGCAAAAGGAAGAAAACGAAGAAAAAAGAAAAAGAAAAATGAAGAAGAAGAAAAGTCAGTGGCTAGAGTCAAAAAAAAAAAAGGTTACTTGTTGTTGAGTCCTAAAAGCATACGAACTCCTGTACAGGGGAAGGGTAGATTTTAGGATTCTGCCAACTATTGGCAGTCCTATAGCCAGCTTGTTCCAATTGACCAAGTATCCCTTCTCTTCAGGGCTTGGCAACCCATCGAAGTCCGCCAATACAACCGAGTGTCGGGACCCATTTGTCGACACCCACTCCTCCCTTTTTCTCTAGTCCTAGGACTTGACATCCCAACTAAGTCATCAAGACAGGGCTTGGCATCCCGCTGAAAGTCGCTTCCACCCCTAGGTTCCGATGCCCACGTTTCTGGAACCCACACTATTCTATCTGTTATCTCTGCACCCCTCGAGCGAACTTGTGAGGAAGAATCAGCATAACTATGGGTAGAAGGACAGCTTTCAGATCTCTCCTCTACACCTGTCTTTGTCACCTTAGGGTCACTTCCGCTAGACAAAGAAACCACGTTTACCAAATCCACCTGCATGAATGTCCAATGGTTCCTTTTTGTTGTGAGGTGAGCCACCTTTCATTCCCCTACAAGTTTGGATAGCACCATTGGGCTGGAACAGTGACCTTGCTTGGACTCTATCACGGGTAGCCATTTAAAAATCCCCTTACCTCCTACATGCCACTATTTCAGTCCATAAAACTTCGGTAAACAGATTTGGCATCTACCACCCTTACAGCACCAATGAGGTGGAATACAGGAGGATGGGCCATAATACAATGTCTCAACTCCTTCACACACATTACTACTTGTGCTCATAGATAAGGAGAGGAAACGACACTTCCTCCCCACCTAGGGGGACTAATGTGCGAATAAGTGTGCAAGTAAATAAGCAAGTCGGGTTAATCAGCCGGCCACTGCTTACGAGACACGGCTGCCCACAGATAGTTGGCACCTCGGTTGCATCCAAAATCAGGACACTAACCGTTCCTTGCGGGAATGAAAGAGGTCCCCCCACGCATCACCTAGCTCAGACAGCTAGACGTCGCTATGAGGGCCCATGCCAAACGAGACATCACCCAGAGAGATAGCCGGCCATCGAGTCAATCAGCTAGTAGCCGCTCACGAGACACGACTACTTAAAGGAAGTCGACATCCCAGCCACGCCCAAAATAAGGACGTTAACCGTATTCCACAAGAATGAAGGAGGCTCAGTCGCGCATTACCCAGCTCAAAAAGCTGGACGCCGCTACACGCGATTTGGTTAAAACACTGCATCGCACAGAGGTAAGACTGACTGACGGAAGGGAACAACGCGCTGTTCGGTATCATTAGCCAGCGGTCTTTTTCTCGTTAAATCCCATGTAAATCCTTGCATTTGTTGATTTTCACCCCTTTATCAAGAGGAGCAAAGCTGCCCTCCCGATGCCCTGGAAAGTCTTCCAGGATGAGGTCGTGTTTGGTTAGGTTGACTATTGTCGTATTCCGTTTTTAGAGCCGGAGAGAGGCTGGAATTACTCGGGTTGTCTAGGGGTGCCTAACACCTTCCCCAACACCACCTTGAGTGCCATTTCCAATTCTATCATTTTTCACATAGTTTTACACCATTTCTACGATTTTCAACAGTTTGGTTGCAGAATGACACGTCTCCATCTGGTTTTCCTTGTTTTCTATGCAAAAATAAGGTGGCGACTCCATTTAACAAGCACATCTGCCCCATGTGGTGATGTGCTCCCTCAATCACCTTTTAATTCTCTGTACCTCGGCCCACCCACCGGCTCTGCCAACGGAACCCCATGGGCTTCTGGGTGATAGCTGGATGAAAGAGAGGGTACAATGATGCTTAATTATCATTGGAAGATCCAGATGAGTGGATTAAGTACATTACAGAGTTTTCTCCATCTCCTTGAGTGTATCGCTTTCATCATACATATTCAGAGAAAATCGGTAGAGACGTGCATTTGTTAGGATATACTCATTACCTGATTTCTTTATTTTTTTCTCAAATTTTGAGCAAGGTACGTGGCTATTCCTCATTAGTTGTCATTAGGGTTTCTTTCCTCCCCGAGGCAATATATAAGCTTACGACTATCTATGAAGGAAGCTTACCTTTTGCCTCCCACTCTTGCTCATGCCTTTGTTTGCATTTCTCTACAACCGGATGTTGGGAAAAACGACCACACCTCATGGTGCCTGATGCAACTCAACTTGTCATGTGTCCCAATGATACCATCTTCTCAGGTTTCTCATCGATGGAAAACACACACTCTCTCTTGTGCTGTTCATCGTGAGTGGAAGAACATAGGTGGAAGAGAAGGAGGAAGAAGAAGGAGGTGACACAATGATTTACGTGGTTCGGTAAACTACCTACTCCATGGGGTGCTGGTGCTTTCTTTCATGTTGTGTTGCCACTAGCGCTTTCGCACACTCGTTATAACTGGTTACAACCCTATTTATAGGGCACATAAGAAACCTTATTCTCAGCATTACAAATGACCCTTGACATTCGGAAGTGCATTGCCGGATGGCCAGAACCTCCTTCCACCTGTGCGCCTCCTTGGGCCACATGTAGTCTCCAACTGGTTTCTTGCTAGAGCGACCCGGCTATCAGACTTTTGAGTTGGCATCTAGATGACTAGCCGATGAACCTCCCATCATTCTGCTGATCTTCACTTGCTATCTGACCTCCACCTAGCTAAGTCCAGATCACTGGCCTGTGACCCAGATTCCGCTTGCTACCTGGTGGAAGGCTATTTCCACACTGCAACCTCAACAATTTCCCACTTGGAGACTGTCTTTCGGATAATCTCACAGATTCCTGTAGCACCTATTGAGGGTTTCACAACTAGCACCTGTCTCCATGCTTCACATCTCTTGGAGATCGATGAGACTCATGTAGAGTGTCAACTTCTTCACCGTCATCACCTTGGCGAGCATATTTGTAGTATTCTTTGCTCCTTTCACCTTCTGGAGATTCAAGCTACCTTCTTCGATCTGCTCTCAGATGAAATGAAATCTTATCCTCATATGCTTGGACCTCGAGTGAAACTTGGGGTTCTCCGCTAAATAAATGGCACTTTGACAATCGTAGTATAATTTGCCTCAGTGGTTGAGAGAGCTACAATGCTTTATAGCTTGGATCTCCAGCTCATGGGAGGCAGCTCATGGTGGTGCCTCCCATGCTAAACACATAGCTTGAGGTGCTCCTAAACTTGTCCATGTCTCCTCCCAAGTCTACATTGCAGTACCCCATCAACTCGCTTGATTCTCTATAACATAGATCCACCTGTGAAGTGTTCTTTAAGTACTTAAGAATCCACTTCACTGCAAGCCAATGTTTTGCAGCTGGATTTGCCATGTACTTGCTGACAACTCCCACTACATGGGCGATGTTTTGCCTTATACATATCATGGCGTACATCAGGCTACCCACGGTAGACGGGTAGGGTACCTGGGAGATTTCTTCCCTTTCCACCCCTGTGCTTGGCGATTGGTTCTTCGACAACTTGAAGTGGGCTTCTAGAGGAAGATTCGCCTTCCCCTCATTTGTGATATTGAATCTCCTAAGTACTTTATCCAAGTATTTCTCATGATTCAACCTCAACGTACTGACCTCCCTATCCGAGATGATCCTCATCCCATGTATCTGACTAGCCGGGCCCAAGTCCTTCATGTCGAACTTCTTTGAAAGTTGATCCTTCAACTTTCCAATCTACTCCATGCTCGAATTGGCAATGAGCATGTCATCTACATAGATTAGTAGGATGACATAGCACTCCTTCATGTGCTTCACATAACAATAGTAGTCTGCATTGCACCTCTTGAAGCCTATGGTATAGATGAAGTTGTCAAATTTCTTGTACCATTGTCGTAGTGCTTGCTTCAAGCCATACAAACTTCTCTGTAACCTGCAAACCAGGTTTCTATCTCTACCAGCTCTTGCAAATCCATCTAGCTATTGCATGTAGATCTCTTCTTCAAGTTCCCCATGAAGAAAAGTAGTTTTCACATCCATCTACTCTAGAAATAGATCTTCTACAGCCACAATGCTCAAGACACTCCTTACTGTGGTCATCTTGACTACTAGAGAGAACACTTCTGTGTAGTCTATGTCCTGCACTTGCTGGAATCCCTTGACTACAAGTCTAGTCTTGTACTTCTTGCTGGTATCAGGTTGTTCCTTCAATCTGAACACCCACTTGTTGCCAAGTGCTTTCTTCCCCTTTGGTAGTGGAGCTAACTTCCACATCTTGTTCTTCTCTAGAGACTTCATTTCTTCTTTCATTGCTTGCTCCCACTGATTTGCATCCTTAGCTTGTACAGCTTCCTTGTAAGTCCTCAACTCGCCATCATCTGTCAACAGTAGGTAGTTGAGCGATGGTACAAATCTTTCTGGAGGTCTTGAGATTCTAGTTGATCTCCTGAGTTGAGGAGTGACCACCTACTCCTCTTCATCTAGTTGTTGTTCCTCTTGAGCATGCTCATCTGCATTTGACTTTGTTTGAGAATCCCCTACAATCCTGAGATCAACACTGCTATCATTCTCTAGTTTTGTCTCCTAACCTTCCGAAATCTAGTTGAATCTTTCTAGACACCACCCCTACTCGTTCAGAACCCGTGAGGGGCCCCAACTTGCTTCAGCCTGCAGCCGGTACTGGCCATCCAGTTGCCGCTCCTCTTCAATTAGAAGTCAGGTGACGCTACCTGGTTGCTGCTCAGCTGACCCTGCACCCGTATGCTTGTAGAACATGGTGTCCTTGGCCCGGATCACTTTCTTGGCTTCGTCATCCTAGAATCAGTAGCCAAGATAGTTCTGGTCGAACCCAATGAAGTAACATCTTTGCAATTTTGGGTCCAACTTGTCCCTCTTGTCACTGCTGACATGAACAAATGATAAAGACCCAAAAATTCTGAGATGGGAGTAACTCACCTCCTTCCTTGTCCATAGTTCTTCTGGAACTCAGAAGCCCATTGGCACGAAAGGACACCGGTTGATCAAGTAGGTGGCTGTGCTAATGGCCTCCGCCTAGAACAACTTTAGAAGGTTGGCGTGTAACCTCATGTACTAGGCTCTCTTGTTCATTGTCTGGTTCATCCTTGTGGCAACCCCATTTTGCTGTGGGGTTCAAGGAACCATCCTCAATCTTCTAACCCCTTCATCTTTGCAAAAACTGATGAACTCATTGCTATCGTATTTGCCACTGTTGTCTGACTTGATGCACTTTAACTTTTTCCCTATCTAATTTTCAACTTCTGCCTTCTACTTCTTGAAAACTTGAAAAGCCTTTGACTTGTTCTTGAGAAAGTAGATGCAAAACTTCCTTGTGCAATCATCGATGAACGTGACATAGTTCTGGGATCCACCTATGGAGCTTACAGGTGCCGACCCCCACATGTCTGTGTGTACAAGATCCAGCTTCTCCGAGTTGGGCTCATGTGCTGATTTTGAGAAGCTTACTCTCTTTCGATTCCCCAAAATACAATGCTCACATGTCTCCAAATTGACGTCCTTCAGCTTTGGAATCTTTCCACCCATTGCCAACATCTTTAGCCCCTTCAAACTGTTGTGTCCCATTCTGCAATGCCACAACTTAGACTCATCGACAGAGCTTATAGACAAGAGCATCCCCTCCACGTCTTCTACCGTTAGGTACAGGGTGTTGGTTTGGTTTTTGGATGCAACTACTCGGATTCCCTTGGTGACCCTCCATTTTCCAGCTCCAAACCTGATGTGGTGGCCATCTTCATCTAACTAGCTAATGGAGATCAAATTCTTTGCTAGATTCAGAACGTACCTCACTTCTGACAACCTCCATAGCCCCTACTTAGTTTTGATCCAAACCTCTCCTCATCCCAACATGTCCAAATTGGAGTTGTTCGTTAGGTACACCTTCTTCACTGGAGTCTCACGATAGTTGTGAAGCAACTCTTTCCTATAGGTGGTGCGGAAAGACACCCTAGAGTCTAACACCCAAGAATCAACTGAGCTAACGACATAACAAATAAGGGCTTCATCTGTGTCCCCTGACATTGTTTTTGCACTAGAATCTCTTGGTGCCTTCCCTTTGCTGTCCTTCCTTGGTGCACTACACTATGACTTGAAGTGCCTGTACTGCTCATAGTTCCAACACTTGATGTCGAAATGAACTTTGCTTTTGCCCTTGCACTTAGATCTACCTTTCCCATTCTTCCTTCCTCTAGACTGACTTTTGGCCCTACTCTCTACACTGAGCGCTGACATTGAGGCTTCACTGTTGCCTCTCCTTCGGATGTCCTCACTCAGGACTAAATCTGTAATGCTGCTCATATCCAATTTCCCATGGCCTAGGGAGTTGCTCATCGACGTAACAACTGTGGATCAACTTGAGGGAAGAGATGATAACAGAATCAAAGCTCTAACCTCATCATTGAACATGATCTCCACAAAATCCAACTGAGTCAAAATCATGTTTAGCTCTTCACATGGTCTACAACTGCTGCACCTTCTTGCATCTTCATGTTGAAGAGTTTGCGCATAAGGAATACCTTGTTTGATGTCGTCGGCTTCTCATACATGTTGGATAAGGCCTCCATCAGCCTGATAGTAGTCTTCTCCTTGGTGATGTTGAAGGTGGTGTTCTTCGCCAGTGTGAGCCTCACCACGCCTAGTTCCTGGTGATCCAGCAACTCCCACTCTTCGTCATCCATGTTTGTCTACCTCTTCCCCAACCAAGGGTGATGAAACTTCTTTTGATATAGCAAATCCTCTATTTGCATCTTCCAGAAACCAAAGTGTCTTCCATCAAACCGATTGATCTTCACCTTTCCTTCCTTCAAAATCCCTCTTCTGCAGATGTGTCCCTGAGCTTCTTCCGGAATCTATGTAGATCTATCTGGCTACCAGTTTGTATAGTTGGTTGCCACCCTTCCTGTTGGATGTCGACTGTTCTAGATGCCCACCTGCTCCTAGCGGCAAATTACTCTGGACTCCGCTCTGTCTAGCCGGATGCCGACTATTTGAACTTTTTGAAATTAATATTTAGTAATATGTGTTCGATATGCTTTAAATTTCACTGCAAGTGCATGAGTTCAGATGTTATTAGTATGCAAGTACAAGTTTGTCCACAATGATCATTGAATTGGTACTAAGCTAAATTGGTGTGTTACAATTACTAGAACAATTAACACTAAAGCAATGTCATAGTTTCTCTATCTCAAATAATTGCTAGCATGCTCTTTAATCAATTCTTATATCTATAATTTCCAAAGAATTTTCATTAACTTTAATTATTCTTCACTTAGAATATTTGGATTAGAAAGAGAGGCTTTTAATAAATGATCCAAATTTTCTAGTGGAAGACCCTATTAATTGAGTTTTAATTCCAAATACTTAGTTTTTCTCAATTTTGAGACATTCTATATTTTAATGTGCATGCATTTAAGTATAATTCAATGAAAATGCATAAACCCATGAGATTGGTTCGTGGGTAAACGTCTTTACCCACAAAACTTCTCATTGATAAATCGCTTAGTAGGCTCGATAGGACTTAACCAACGATGTTAGTCTATGGTTAAACCACTTAAGCAATGGGCTAACTTGTTGGTAAATGCGATATAAGTGAGTTTCAAATGAAATTAAGTTACGATTCAAGATTTCTGAAACTTCTAAGAATTGTTCACTTCTATTTTTGTTCTTTTTATCTTAAGGATACACAAACAACATATAAAACAAAACACATTATGAATACTTGGAGAAATAAAAATAAACATTCAA
>JAMKPZ010000649.1:0-10129 GCA_024699675.1 Amphibolis antarctica | reverse complement strand
TCTCCACTTGAGACTTAGTCTGACTCATGGCCGTTGCAAGGCGTTTTTGCTATAAGGCGAGTTGCTACAGAACAAAAGAAATGAGTAAAAATAGTTCACCAATAATAGGACAACTAAACACGATGAATGTTGTAAATCTAAGTTATCCTAATGTGCATTAATACAATGTCAAAAGGAGTTAGGACCTATAGGAATAGCAACTCTACCCCAGCGGAGTCGCCAATTCTATTACCTTTCTTTCCACCCAAATGTTGGTTGGAGCTATTTAAGAGAATAAGAAGCACATGACACTTGGGAAACAAGTTAAAAATTATAAATAAAATATCAGAGTCGCCACCTTATTGTACCCTCTCTTTCATCCGGCTATCACCCAGAAGCCCACGGGTTTCCACCGGTCCCGCCGGCGGATGGGCCGAGGTATAGAGAATTGAAATGTGTTTGTGTGAGCGCATCTCCACGTGCGGTTGATGGCTCGTTCAATGGAGTCGCCACCTTATTTTTGGGTAGAAAATAAGGAAAACCGGATGGGAAAGTGTCCTTCCACCATCGAAACGATAAAACCACGGGAATCATGTAAAATCGTGTAACATGAGAGAACTGGATACGGGGCTCAGGGTATTGTTGGGGAAGGTGTTAGGCACTCCCAGACAGCCTGGGCATTCTCGGCCTCTCTTTGGCTCTAAAACGGAAAACATGATAGTCAATCCGGCCACGCACGGCCTCACCCTGGAAAACTTTGCAGGGTGTTTAGAGGGATAACCGTATCCCTTCCGATGAAAATAAATGAGAATCAAGAAAACAAATGGGAATTGAACAAAACAGGGATCCATATTGGATCCGGTGGTCAATAGGGGAGAAAAAGATGGGTTTTTGAGGAGCCGGCCGCCGGCTACTTGTACCGGTTGACCGGCGGCTGGTCGGCTGCTTTCCCAACCCATTTGTGTAGTCATGGTGGTTTTGGGGAAACGGGGGCTGGTTCCTTCAATCGGCCAGCCGGTGGCTTGCCGGCTGTTTCCCCCTTCCATGCGCACCCATGGGGATTTTGGGGAAACGGGGGCCAGTTCCTTGAACCGGTCAGCCGGCGGCTTGCCGGTTGTTTCCCCCTTCATGCGCACCCATGGGGATTTTTTGGAAACATGGGCTGGTTCCTTGAACTGGCCAACCGGTGGCTTGCCGGCTATTTCCCCCCTCCATGCGCACCCATGGGGTTTTAGGGAAACGGGGGCCGGTTCCTTGAACCGACCAGCTAACGGCTTGCCGGCTGTTTCCCCCTTTCATGCGCACCCATGGGGATTTTGGGGAAGTGGGGGTTGGTTCCTTGAACCGGCCAACCGGCGGCTTGCCGGCTGTTTCCCCCTTCCATGCGCACCCATGGGGATTTTGGGGAAACGGGGGGCCGGTGGCTTGGCAGCTATTTCCCCCCTCCATGCGCACCTATGGGGGTTTTTGGGAAACGGGGGCCGGCGGCTTGCCGACTGTTTCCCTGTTCCATGTGCACCCATGGGGATTTTGGGGAAACGGGGGCCGGTTCCTTGAACTGACCAGCCGGCAGCTTACCGGCTGTTTCCCCCTTCCATGCGCACCCATGGGGATTTTGGGGAAACGGGGGCCGGTTCCTTGAACCGGCCAGCCGGCGACTTGCCGGCTGTTTCCCCCCTCCATGCGCACCCATGGGGATTTTGGGAAACGGGGGCCGGTTCCTTGAACCGGCCAGCCGGCGGCTTGCCAGCTGTTTCCCCCTTCCATGCGCACCCATTGGGATTTTGGGGAAACGGGGGCCGGTTCCTTGAACCGGCCAGCTGGCTGTTTCCCCCCTCCATGCGCACCCATGGGGGTTTTGGGGAAACGGGGGCCGATTCCTTGAACTGGCTAGCCGGCGGCTTGCCGGCTGTTTCCCCCTTCCATGCGCAGCCATGGGGGTTTTGGGGAAATGGGGGCCGGTTCCTTGAACCGGCCCGCCGACTATTTCCCCACCCCTTTTCCTCTTCACGTCTGTAAAAGCATGGGATTTAGCGAAGGACTTATATTTTCTGGGGAAACGGAAACCGTCGGGTAGTACGTTTCGTACACCTGAACGGTCACCGCTGGCTTCCTTGCCGGTGGCGTCATCTCGAAAACTTTTCTGGTGCATCGGGAGAGTAAACTTACGTCTCCCGAAAAAATGTATGGGCACCGTTGGGTTGTACGTGTTCGTACACCCGAACGGCCAGCGGCGTCATCCGGGAAACCTTTCCGGGGCATCGGAAGAGTAGACTTACGTCTCCCAAAGAAACGTACAAGGACCATCGGGTTATACGTGTTCATACACCCGAACGACCGCCGCCAGCATCCTTGCCAGTGGCGTTGTCCCGGAAATCTTTCCAGGACCCCGAGAAGGACTTGTGGAGATCGGATGAAAATTCGTAAAGCCTACTGGGAAACTTAGAGTTTCCACGTAAAAAGACCCGACAGAAGGGTCACAAGTGAACTGAGCTTGACCGGGCTGGGTGGATTAACCCGACCAGGAGGGCGGCCACCGATACATTCGAACGTGTTTCCGAAGGAATGATTCCCAGGTCTGTCCTCCTACTGTTCGCTTGCACAGGGAAGGTGTTATGCAGTCAGGGCTCGACGAAGCATTGTAAAAACATACGTAAAACGACAAGGGTGGAAGGACTTACCTGTAGGGGGGTCATTGACGGGGATCGGAAGTCCTCGCTCCGACACGGGGAAAAGGCATCGGGGCCCCGAGCTGCTCTCCTCCTTCGGAACCGGTGGACGGTTGTTTCTCCGGAGGGTGTCAGCCTTCTTCCTAGAAAATACCGCCCTTCGAAAATCCTTCTCCTTTTTAAATTCTAGCCTCCCCTTTTGATGTGGGGGGGGGGGGCTCTCCTTTTATATGGGGTTGCCTTCCTTCTTTGGGGGCACCCGAAGATGGAAGGCGGCGTGATTCGGGTTTGATTACGTGGTCCGCGTAATTGATGGATTTGTGAGGTTTACGTGGTTAAATCCCAATGTATTTCTCAGATTGATTCGGCCTGCCTTCTTGGGTAGCCAACCGGCAGTCGCTACATGGCAGGCGGAAGCCGGTTGGTCCCCCGAACATTCGCATGAAAATGTGGTTTTTGGTATTCGGGTGCCGCTTCCTTGAAGCGGCTTGCCAGCGGCAAGCCGGCTCCATCCCCTCAACTTTTTACCAAATGTGGGTTTTTGAGGGTTTGGGTGCCGCTTTCTTAAAGTGGCTTGCCGCCGACAAGCCGGCTCCATCCCCCCAAATTTTCACCAAATGTGGGTTTTTAGGGGCTTGGGTGCCGCTTCCTTGAAGCGGCTTGCCGGCGACAAGCCAGTTCCATCCCCCCAACTTTTTACCAAATGTGGGTTTTTGGGGGTTCGGGTGCTGCTTCCTTGAAGCGGCTTGCCGGCGGCAAGCCGACTCCATCCCCCCTTTAAGCATGGGGTCAACACTTATTTTACTAGAAAACAAGGAAAACAAGAAGAGGAAGAGAATGTGCTCTTCAACTTAGGAATGAGATGTAAAATCTCTAAGAAAATCAAAACAAGAAGTCTGCTACTCAAAGATAATGAGTAAGAATCCAAGGTACTGGTGGGGAAGGTGTTAAGCACCCCCAGCCAGCCCAACATAAGCTAACCTCCTTCTTGTAATTGATACACAAGCTAACTAAAATGTAGGGTGAACTGAAAGGGAAGATCTAATCATCAGATTAGGAGTTTCTCGACGTGCCCTAATCCAACTAGTCCCAAAATGTAAAAGAAAGAGGTGAAAATTTGGCAAAACGGTTGGAAATTTAATAAATCCATCTAGGAGCCACATGAAGACTCAATGAGTTAGGTCTCGAGGCACTCACCGAGATGGTGGTAAAATGAGGCAAAAATCCACTAAATACGAGTGAAAATATGATAAATCCATCTAAGAGCCACACGAGGACTAAAGGAGTTAGGTCGCGGGGCACTCGCCGAGATGGCAGTAAAGAGAGGCAGAAATCCAGTAAATATGGGTGAAAATTTGATAAATCCATTTGGCAATCACATGAGAACTTAAGGAGTCAGGTCTCAGGGCACTCATTGAGATGATGGTAAAACGAGGCAAAAAATTGGTAAATATGAGCGGAAATCTGATAAATCCATCTGGGAGCCGCACGAGGACTCAAGGAGTCAAGTCTTGAGGTGCTCGCTGAGACGGTTGTAAAATGAGGTAGAAATTTGGTAAATACGGGCGAAAATTTGATAAATCCATCTCGGAGCCGCACGAGGACTTAAGGAGTCAGGTCTCAGGGTGCTCGCCGAGATGGCTGTAAAACGAGGCAGAAATTTGGTAAATACGGGTGAAAATTTGATAAATTCATCTAGGAGCCGCACGAAGACTGAAGGAGTTAGGTCTCAAGGCACTCATTGAGATGGTAGTAAAAAGAGGTGGAAATCTAGTAAATATGAGCGAAAATTTGATAAAACATAGGGGAAGCCTGATAAAACGTAGGGGAAGTCTGCTAGCCCTGACGAACTTCCACCCACCTCTGGTCAAAGCCGTAGATGACTAGGTAAAAGGAAAACTCGCAAGCGATCACAAAACAACATGCAAAGTGATGAGATGTAAGTGCAAAACAAAAAGAAAAGGGGGATCGAGGGTGATCTTGAGAGAGGAATAGGCTTCCCCTAGTCGAAGCCATGGATGACCACGGGGATAGCTATCAGTACAAGATCCATCTCCCCCCTTACTATTGGTGGGAAGGGGGGAGAGGATGACTAACCTATAGGAAGGTTGGGCTGGAGTTGTCATCGGCAAGCTCTCGAGTACGGACGATCGACTGCAAACGAACGTCGGAAGCTGGACGGAGCAGGTGGTCACATCGGGTGCTGGGATGCTTGGACACTCGAGCAGCAGCAGGATCGAGAGTCGAACCTCTCCCTTGTGGTAAGGGGAGGGCTATTTATAGGCTAAAGTCACAACATTTCACAAAGTAGGATCATCGAGCATTGGAAGGCCAAGTGTTGCCCATGTTACATTGACTGGGCAACGGTTGGGCTCTTCGAGCACTTGGAATCGTTTGGAGGCACGGACACTCGGGGCCAAAATTCCAACTTTCTAGTTGGAATTCTGCCTCCTCTACCACAAAAGGCCAATGCTTGCTAGTTCGTTGTAGTGAGTCTCCAAGTAGTCTAAAAATGACTGGCGCAACGGGGCGGAATTCTGCTATTTTGATCAGAATTTCGTCATTTATACAACGGAAGATCGAAGAATTGTACTTGTGTGGTTAGTCACTTGGAGACTAGTTTCATGCATCTAGGGGGCGCATCAAGAGTGGCTGGTGGGGCTGGACATCCACCGTATAGGTCGGAAAGCCACCCACCTACCATCAGATGACTGATCCATTCCAAGACTAGTGTCTCAGCTACAATACCTCTGGAAGGTGCATTAGAGGCAGCTAGGGAATTGGGCTTACGCCTCTAGAAGGTGCATTAGAGGTGGCTAGGGAATTGGGCTTACGCCTCCGAAAGGTGCATCAGAGGCGACCAGGGAATTGGGTGTACGCCTCTGGAAGGTGCATCAGAGGCAACCAGTGAATGGGCTATCTATGATGCAGTAGGAATGTCGACTATTGGTTCATTGCTGGTTCAGGGAAAGTGACTATCGGCTGCATGTGCCAGGTGATGCACTGCCCTCGCCTTCACTGTTAAAGTTCATGAGTGTTACCCTACGGTTGGTTATAACATTACGAGTTTTACTCTAAGATTGGCTATAACATTACGGTCCTTACTTTACGGTTGGCCAAAAGTAAAATACAGAAGTGCCGTGAACCAAATGTTGATAAAAATGGAACTTCCGATTGGAATTTTCGGTTGACCAATGACCATCAAACAAGAAATGGGTTCATTGGACGAGGGGTGACTCAATGGAGTAGGTCCATTGAGCGAGAGGCATGAGGTGAAAGATGAAATGAGACTTCTACTTAGGAGGTTCAGCTTCTAGCTAATATAGCCTGCAACCGGTTCGAACTTCTAGGGTCCATGTGTTACCCTTCTGGGAGTACAACACTTAACTCGAACCCGAATCGTGAGGGATTGAATGTTTGGCCTAGATTAATCACAATGTCAACTATATATCCTCAAGTATGAGGGGTTAATAGTTGCATAACGCATGTAGCCATAAAAATTCCCACAAGAGGCACAAACATAAAAAGGAAAATAAACAAGGCTAATGCAAAGAGATTGGAGTAAAAGTTAGCGCAAAACTTAGGAAACGAAAGCGATAGCTAATCAATGGAGGGGAGGTGACATCGACAAACTAGCTGTCTAGTCAAGCCAAGGAAACTCCATACCTGACCTCCTAATCCGATGATAAAAAACACTTCCTATCTTGGAGGACTTGACAAGAAGAGGAAGGCCACAAGGGGGGCTGAGGGTGACCCAAAAATTGTTGACCCCCTGGTCAGAGCCATAGGTGACTGCATAGGATTGCCTACTTAGGACCTTTCGTATTTTGAAGTGACTAAGCCTGAACCTAGTGGATGGGTTCCAGGATTCTCGACTATTGGAGACAGCGAATGCCGACAATGGAAGTGGGCTTCTAGGGGTCTTGTCAGAGGTCCCTGTCATTCACAATGGCAAGTGCGTGACTTGTCATGTGACAAGTGGACTTGTTGAATGACCCTAAGTACGAAGGGTCTACACATACATCTTCGAAACAACTTGAACTTCATCACTGTAAGCACACAACACACCACAACCCAAACCAGCTTTTGAAAAACAAAAATAATGGTAATGGTAATGCACGACCATGTGGAGGTCCCAAAGCTAGGACCTCCCAACAAACAATAGGCCCTTAAAGCAAGATCCTTGAACCTCTTGTAACAACCGCATAAGCTAGCCTTCATAGCAGGAGATTCTTCCAAAAATAAAGAGCCTCCCAAATACAATAAGCAAAAAACTTCAATCAATCAAGATATGGTCGTTTTGATCCTTGAAATGAGCCACTGATACACTAGATCAAGTAAGTCACCAACAGCTCGATAGTCCCAAAGGTGATTAATCATATTATAAAGAATGATAGAAAACGTAATATTAGAGTGGTTAAAAATTGCCTTGCAACACAACTTCCAGATCTCCTAGAAAAACATGCAGACCAAATATTTGTGAAAATGTCTTTTAGAGCATTTTCCTTTATACACAATGCAACTCCACGTCTAGTGCCTCCAAGCAACCTAATTAGCTAGGTGAATATCCAAATGAGACAGCCATTGCTGAGCAAGCTCAATCAAATCACTTTCGAAAAATAAATGAAAAGCACCTTCACCGTAAGGATTCAGATAGCAGCTACACCTCGAGGCAAAGGGAATACCATGCAATTGACTAATGTTATCAATTGGGAGCACATTATGTAAAAATTTCCACAAGAAAAAAGACACCTTGGTGGGTAAATAAGAATTCCAAATAGCAGTATAGGTAGTATGCGGAAAATCCCTTTTCTTGATCAAGTTCCAGGCGAACTTAACAGTCATAATACCCAAAGAAGTACCCTTCCAAATAAAAACACCATTGACTATAGAAATATGGGATCTGAAAATAGCCCAAGCCTGTTGGAGAGAACTCCAATTGGAAGTGGGATTCGATGGGAGAGAATCAAAATAAATGTTACCATGAATGGCATTAACACCTTCTAAAAGAATGCTATTCCCAAAGAGGATTCTCCAAAGAAGCTTCATAAGAAGGGCCAACATTAAGACCCTCATATCACGAATGCCATGACCCCCCTCAAAAATAGGTAAAGAAACAACATTCCCACCAATCCAGTGAATAGCTTTATGCGGAGTAGAACTATCCCAAAGAAAATTAGCACAAGCTTTATTAATGGTATCCAAAATGCCGTAAGGAAGCGATAGACAACTAAGGTTATGTATAGGAATAGCACTGAGAACATGCTTGATAAGCACCAATCTACCTCCTAGGCTCAACAACTTCTTTTTCCAACCAACCAGTTTACTGGTAATTTTCTACAACTCTTGAAAATAGCTCATCTTAGGCCTTCCTTTAAAAATTGGGGACCCAAGATATTTAAAGGGCTAGTTTCCATGACAACAACCCAAAGTAGAAGAAATATAGTTCACACGACCCTTAGAAGCCCTCTTTGAACAAATGAAAAAACTTTTGGCATAATTGATCTTTTGACTAGTGGCCAATTGATAATTATCAAGAACAGTTTGAACTAATTTCAGAACTTTAGGTCTCCCATTACAAAAAATGAGAGTATCATTAGCAAAAAGCAAATGAGAAGTATGCCAATGTCCATTGTTAGACTTATAAGGCACAAAGTCTGGCTGTAAATGCATCTGAAGCAAACTTCGGCACCAGTTCTTCAACAAGGATGAAAATACTAGGGGATATAGGATCCCCCTGTCTAATACCTCTTGAAGGAAGGAAGAAACCAGTAGAAGATCCACCAATAAGGAGAGAAGTTGGATTGCGATCAACACAATTCTTTATGAGATATATGAAGTGACTACTAAAACCAAATGCTTGTAGTTGTTACGATTGATCACAGCCACTAGAGAGGGGCTGAATAGTAGTTTTTCAATTTTATAGAATTTTCATACGAATTTTAAACTAAAATTCAAATTAAACAAAATATGAACGATAAAAATGATGCGAGAGTGAAATGAATAATTTGAAACAAAATTGAGTACGAATTTTGAAATAAAATAACATGTAAATATTTGATTAGATGAGGAAATGATAATGACAATGTAGAAATAAAAGTGCATAGAGAATTTTTAGGTGATTTATCAATTGACTACGTCCACTCTCAAGTTTAAGAAGTTTAAGCCTAATCTAATTACTATTAAACTATTACAAACCGAGTGTTTAAGTTTAAACACCCAACCAACTATAACAAGAGTTTGTAGTTGTACCCTCCAACCAACACAAAAGCAAGAGTTTGTGGTAGAACTCTCCAACCAACAAGAGTTTAAGGTTAAATTCTTCAACTGACAAGAGTTTAAGGTTGAACTTTTCAATCGATAAGAGTTTAAGGTCAAACTTTTCAATCCACCACGCCAAAAGAAGTACCCATGTGTGTTTAGGTTGAACACACGTCAAACCAACCAAGGAAAAACGAAACGAATCCCTTACAAAGCAATCTAAATGAGTTCACCTTGAAGGAGTGAAGAATTCGAGCTTTAAGCTTTTGCACCTTCAAAATCTCCTTCTACCGAAGCATGAAAATCCGTTGAATTGAGCCCGAGATGTGAGCACCAGAGCTGTGAGAAGAAGAGTGAAAAATTGTGAGTGAATAGTGTGTAAAAAAGATGAATTAGACTTTTATTTATAGATGCAAACTTAACTTAAAAGTCAGTCCAAAATCGTTATAACAATTTCAAAATCATTATAACATTTTTACATTTTACCATATTATTTCAACTAGATCGTTGTACCAAATGGGTGTTCTGACAAATTCGTTTTAGCATTTTCTAAATTCTTATAACGATTTTCCTACTTTTCAAATCTTGGAATTTTCAAATCTAATCTAAACGACTAAATCTTTTCAAAAATTTTCCTAATTAGTGAAAAATTCAAAATTCGTTATAATGATTTATAAATTGTTATATCGATTTTGTTTGAGTATCTAAAATTACGAATTTTCCTGGATTAATTTTCTATGTAAATATTTTAAAAAAAACTTTCCTAAGTGTTATTTGGAATTCAAAATTCGTTATAATGATTGTGTAAAATTGTTATATCGATTTTCTTAAATTCCTTAATTTACGAGATTTTTTCTAATGGACTTATTTTTCAAAATGTTTCCAAAGTTTTGGAACATAATCAAAAATCGTTATAATGATTTTAAAATTATTATACTGATTTTCTCAGATACAAAATCATGTGATCTATCATATGAATAGTGAATTATTATAATGAGTTTAAAATCATTATACCGATTTTGGCCAATGTTGTTTTTAATGTATGTAAACTTGAAATCTAAATGATTGACATATACTAGTGTCCAAACCTTTTTAAATGAATGTATATGCTCCTGATTTGTCTTCATTGGCTTCAACACTTTCATCTTTAATTCTTAGAATTTCTTTAACACACTTCTTGCAATTTCTTCATCACTTCATCCTCTTTTGACTTCATGACT
>JAMKPZ010000648.1:0-98674 GCA_024699675.1 Amphibolis antarctica | reverse complement strand
AAATGAACACGTGATTTTTTAAGTTAAACACGTGAAATTCAATTTTTAAGTTAAGAATAGTACTTAGACATTTTAAGGGTATAACTCTAGATATCTTTCGAATATTTTTGTTAAAAGACTTAAGACTATATAAATGGATTTAATAGTTGAGTGAGGGATGATGATGAGTTTTATCACCTGGGAGGGAGTTAGCGAACCAGCAGTTGAGGGCATGTACCGGCTTTCGAGCCAGCTGAGAGGGGTGATAACGAGTTTTATCGCTTGGGAGGGAGCTAGGGAATCGACAGCCGGGTACGTGTATCAGCTTTCGAGCCGGCTGCCGTGTGGTTTACCCGGTAGCTAGATCAGTGCTGGGTATGGGGGTCACCAAATTTCACCGTCAATGAAAGATTCGGCGTTTTGTGTTAAAAGATCGGACGATTATATTAAAATATTGGCGTTTTAATATGAATACATGATTTTTTGAGTTAAGTGTGTACGTTTTAAAGTACACGTGTGAATAGTGTTGACATTTTAACTAAAGAATCGTAACTTTAAGCATAAAAGATCGACGTTTTAAGATGAATACGTGATTTTTTAAGTTAAACATGTGAAATTCAATTTTTAAGTTAAAAATAGTACTTAAGCGTTTTAAGGGTAAAACTCTGGATAACCTTCGAATATTTTTGTTAAAAGACTTGAGACTATATAAATGGATTTAACAGTTGAGTGAGGGATGAGAAAGAGTTTTACTGCCCGGGAGGGAGTCGACGAACCGACAGCCAGAGGCGTGTATCGACTTTCGAGTCGACTGAGAGGGGTGATAATGAGTTTTACCGCCTGGAAGAGAGCCAGGGAACTAGCAGCCGGGTACGTGTTGGGTAAACACATAATTTTTTAAGTTAAACACGTGAAATTCAATTTTTAACTTAAGAATAATACTTAGGCGTTTTAAGGGTAAAATTCTGGATATCCTTCGAATATTTTTGTTAAAAAACTTGAGACTATATAAATAGATTTAACAGTTGAGTGAGGGATGAGAAGGAGTTTTACTGCCTGGGAGGGAGTCGATGAACTGGCAGTCGGGGGCGTGTACCGGCTTTTGAGTCGGCCGCCGCGTGGTTTACCCGACAGCCAGATCAGTACAAAGTAAAATATGGTTGATTCTTTAATTAAAAGTGTGATTTTGTTTTACCTATACATTTGTTGTTCAACCCATACATTTCATATTAAACATACTTTACTTTGTATCATGTACTGAAATACTTAAGGTAATTAATAATTTGTCAGTCTAACATTTTCTTCCTAATGAATATTCTTTTATATTAAATGAAAGTATAATTACATGTGAAATATGATTTTCTTTTTGTGTTAAAATAAAAGGCTACTTTGAGAAGAGAAATCATAGGTCTTTTGCTCGGGTGATGATGACAGGAGGATTTTTTTTCACACACTCTCTCCGTCGTCTAAATTTAATCAACGACCACCTATAGAAGTCACTTCAATAGGTATCTACAAAACCCTTTTAGCCATTATAAATATATCATGTTATTTTTATTTAATCATTCAAGCAGAACTTTTTGATCCGAAGGTTTAGAAATTTACAATTTTTTCTTGTTAAATTCTAGTGAAAGATTTTGCATTCAATATATATAATTCAAATTAAACTGAAACTTCAACACATAGAAAATTGTATATTTAGATTAACTAATATATAATTAAATTTAACATAAAATAAAAAAAAATAAAAAAAAATCTGTCGTGAAATTCTTTAAAAACGTCTCAAAGTTCAAAAAGGACTTTTCTATTTTGAAATTTTGACGCTCGTATTTATAATATATATAAAATTGAGATTTTGGTGGGAAGCGTTCTTCTAGAAAATTCTTTTTATTTTTGCGATCGAGATTTGCCGAAGGTGTCCAACCAGGCAGGTCTCCTGGGATGTGCATCCCCATGGAACAATCTAGAAGCGTTCTTATCTTCTATATATCGTCCGAAACCGTTCTCCAAACCCTACCAGTTCTGCAGCGCGCCTCTGGCTATCTTCCCCCAAACTCTGCTTCTAGCGCTTATTCTTCCTTCCGATGGCTGCGGAGACCGAGACCTTCGCCTTCCAGGCTGAGATAAACCAGCTCCTGTCCCTCATCATCAACACCTTCTACTCCAACAAGGAGATCTTCCTTCGTGAGCTTATCAGCAACTCCTCCGATGTAAGATACCGTCCTAATTTCTCTATTTTCGTCTGTTGTGGTTGATCTCGATTTTCGTTTCGGTTTGTCACCGGGTTTTTGCTGGCGTTTGTGCAGGCGATCGACAAGATAAGGTTCGAGGGCTTGACGGACAAGAGCAAGCTCGATGCTCAGCCGGAGCTGTTCATCCACATCATCCCTGACCAGGCGAGTAACAGCCTCACCATTGTTGACAGTGGCATCGGCATGACCAAGTCTGGTATGTACTAAACATGATTTTTATTTGTTCTTTTTGCTCCTTTGAGGTGATGGTCGATTGTGATTTGTTCAGATCTCGTGAATAACTTGGGTACGATTGCGAGATCGGGGACCAAGGAGTTCATGGAGGCTCTGGCTGCAGGGGCAGACGTAAGCATGATCGGGCAGTTTGGTGTTGGTTTCTACTCGGCATACCTTGTGGCAGAGAAGGTCGTTGTGACGTCCAAGCATAATGATGATGAGCAGTACATCTGGGAGTCGCAGGCTGGTGGATCCTTCACCGTTACCAGGGATGCTGGTGAGAGCATTGGGAGGGGGACTAAGATTACTCTTTATCTCAAGGAGGATCAGGTATCGTACATGTGTTTTTACGATCTTATTTACTTTAACCATTTCCTTTTTCCCTATATTGAGTTTATATGATTTTTTTTTCACCTTAGTGAGATTGTTGTTTGTTTCTATCGATCTTAAGTGTTATTTCAGGAGTTTATTTGTTTACATTGTAGTTTTGTATTTGCTTCATTTAGATCGGGGTAGCTAAGTTCGGATGAGCATTTTAATAACTTACTTAGTATATAGATTGTCAGCTACGACGTGGTGGTCAATGTTGGTTTATCTGTCGTTATATTCTGTGTTGTTTGTGGTCATGGTTTTAAAGATGCCGTACATTTGCTCAGGGATACCATGTTGTTGTTCCCGGTATTGCTTTCTTCTCATGCATGGTTCAAAAGCGGTTGTTGATATATAGGTGTAAAGATGGATTTATTTAAGTTTGTTGTTAATTTTGTATCTTGAATCATTATCTGGCTGATATTTGAATACTATGTGAGATATTTCTTAGTTGTTTTCTAATTACAAAACCCAAAAGAAACATTGTAACATTGTTTTCATTATCCGCTTGTTACACTTTATTGTTCTTTGTTTTCTAATACAAAACACAAAAGAAACATTGTTTTCTAATTCTGCCCGTTAGTTTTTTGTAATTACAGAAGTATCGTTATGTGTATTAGTATACGCCAAAGGTTAAACTATTTCTCTAACGCCTTAATATTCCATACCATTGCATTTGATTATATTTTATTTTGTAAATTTGTAATTCTCTTCTCTGCTAAGACTAACATGAAGTATCTTAAATTAATTTTTGCTTTTGATTAGGGTTAAGTTGGACATTTTGACCTGACTAACTGTGGTGTTTGAGCTGACATGCTTCTCACTATGTAGTTTTTCCCGAATTTATAATTCTCCACTAAAACGCCCAGGTTGCAATTGGGTGAAGCTGGAAATTTTGATATTCTCTGCTATTACGAACGTGTTGCCTTTTATATCAATTTTTATATTCGTTTGTGATCAATTAGAATATTCGATTTAATCATAGGCTAAGGCTATTTAGCTAATAGATTGCAATCTGCTTCCCACCCAGGGATTTCGTGTCAGCTTTGATTTCATGTGATGTTAACCATATATGTAGTTATTTTTATTTTTTATTCTTGTAAGTTGTTCTTATGCTTATTTTATTTTTGAGCATGGATGCCTAATGTTTTTCCAATGCTCTACCTAAAAGTAGGCATTTACATTTTTTTTTGCAACTTTGAAGTGCACCATATTCATTGGGAATGGGATTTGTACGTAGTTTTGAGTTAATTGAACTTGGATTGTTGTTGCTAGTGGCATGGCATGGTGTCTGAATCATATTTTGACTGTATCTACTGCAGTTGGAGTATCTTGAGGAACGTAGATTGAAGGATCTTGTCAAGAAGCACTCTGAATTCATCAGCTACCCAATCTCACTATGGACTGAGAAAACAACAGAGAAAGAGATCTCTGACGATGAAGATGAAGAGGAGAAGAAGGATGAGGAAGGCAAGGTAGAGGAAGTCGATGAGGAAAAGGAAGAAAAGAAGAAAAAGAAGATCAAGGAGGTTTCGCACGAGTGGGCCTTGGTCAACAAGCAGAAGCCAATTTGGATGAGGAAGCCTGAGGAGATCACCAAGGAGGAATATGCAGCTTTCTACAAGAGTCTCACCAATGACTGGGAGGAGCATCTAGCTGTGAAGCACTTCTCTGTTGAGGGACAGCTTGAATTTAAGGCTGTGCTGTTTGTACCAAAGAGGGCTCCATTCGATCTCTTTGACACCAGAAAGAAGCCAAACAACATCAAGCTTTATGTCAGGCGTGTCTTTATCATGGACAACTGCGAGGAACTTATCCCAGAGTATCTGAGCTTTGTCAAGGGAATTGTTGATTCAGAGGATCTTCCTCTCAACATTTCAAGAGAGATGCTTCAGCAGAACAAGATCCTGAAGGTTATCAGGAAGAACTTGGTGAAGAAGTGTCTGGAGCTCTTTTTTGAGATTGCAGAAAACAAAGAAGATTACAACAAGTTTTACGAGGCATTCTCGAAGAACCTCAAGCTTGGGATTCACGAAGATTCTACCAACAGGACAAAGCTTGCAGAGCTTCTGAGGTTCCATTCTACGAAGAGCGGGGATGAGATGACCAGCCTGAAGGATTATGTGACAAGGATGAAGGACGGACAAAATGACGTCTATTACATAACAGGGGAGAGCAAGAAGGCCGTGGAGAACTCTCCATTCCTTGAGAAGCTGAAGAAAAAGGGCTATGAGGTGCTATTCATGGTGGACGCGATTGATGAGTATGCGGTGGGTCAGTTGAAAGAATTTGAGGGCAAGAAGCTTGTGTCGGCCACCAAGGAAGGCTTGAAACTTGACGAGAGCGAGGATGACAAGAAGAAGAAGGACGATTTGAAGGAGAAGTTTGAAGGGCTGTGCAAGGTCATAAAGGATGTATTGGGGGACAAGGTCGAGAAGGTGGTGGTTTCGGATCGCGTTGTTGACTCTCCCTGCTGTCTGGTCACCGGTGAGTATGGATGGACTGCGAACATGGAAAGAATCATGAAGGCGCAGGCACTCCGGGACACAAGCATGGCGGGCTACATGTCCAGCAAGAAAACCATGGAAATCAACCCAGAAAACTCTATCATGGAAGAGCTGAGGAAGCGTGCGGATGCGGACAAGAATGACAAGTCTGTGAAGGACCTTGTGCTCCTGCTTTTTGAGACCGCACTTCTCACCTCCGGCTTCAGCCTGGATGACCCCAACACTTTCGGAAACAGAATTCACCGCATGTTGAAGCTTGGACTCAGCATTGACGAGGATGACGAACCGGCAGATGGCGATGCCGACATGCCTTCTCTCGATGATGCCGACGCCGAAGGAAGCAAGATGGAGGAGGTCGACTAAATTTATCCAACCTGCTGCCCGTCGCCCTATTCTAGCTAAGTTCTATAGTTGTGGTCGTTGAGGCCACCCTCTTTAGGAACCAATCTGCCCTCACTTTTGCGTGTTACGACGTTTGTTGCGTGCATGTTTGTGGTGTTGAACTTTTGCTTGATTTCGGTTAAAAAATATTCTCTTTCCCAAATCTTTGCCTGTTTTGAAGTGCAAGGACGACCTCGATCATCCTTGCCTTCCCTTTGGTAAGCTCGTATCTTTGATCTTGGTTAGATTATCACAGAACGTTGGAAATTCTGTTGCAAGTTTCTTTTGAAATAAGTGTTACTGCCTTAAATGGGTATTCGGGCCTTCTTATATTTTGTCAGCTCAGCGTTCGCCGCCGACTCCCGTGTAGCAAGGAATCGGGGTGAAGGTTAAGGAAACGGGCATGGAATGACAGAAGGAACTAGTCGGGGGTGGATCTTCCCGGCTGTAAACAGTACAGCAGTGCAAATAAAGCCTAACAAGGATTGAATGGAACGAAAAAGATGTTCAAGTGAAAGAGCAAGACTTGTGACCTGCGGAGTTCATGCTTGGTTTCATTTCACTTCTTTTGCCTGTCTGTTTACTTTTTAAAAAAATTTTCCGCAAACCAAGTTGCAATCAATGAGACGCAGGATGCAAGTGTCGAACAGAAAAAACTTAAATATCCGCGTCATGGAATTCGGTCAATCATTCACTACCTTAAGAGGATTTGTATTTTTGAAATTAATAAAAAATAATAATAAATAGTAAAAATTTTAATTTATTATTTCAAGTCTATCAAATTTTCTATGCTAAATGTAGGAATCCCCACATAAATTAAATATAATTTATCTACCAGAAATCTTTGCAAGAACAAGATCCATCTTTAAAATGGTGAAAGCGAATGCGATCTCTCACAAGAATACGTTGTTGACACGATCTTGAGACATGCTTTATGAAAGAATGGCAGTCCCCACATATTCGTAGATTCTTGACGATTCGAATGGTTGGGTATGGAGCGGTTCTTAGCATAGCGAATGCTAGAGCAAGCTTCTCGCTATGCCGAGAAAGCCAAGTTTCCTTGTCTTCTTCGCTCAAGTCCAATAGAACGTCTTCTGTGGCTGGTACATACCCTTCAGATCTTAACTTCAAGCCCATCTTATCCAACCACGAGTAAATCTCAGCAATTTGTGAGTGTGAACTGTCTCCAGCAACAAACTCATGTACAGTCCCATCCATTTCAATCAAACTGGATCCAGGTTCCTTTCTGATGCCGTTTCTCTTTATGATACTTCTCATTTCTGAAGCTTCAGTCCACATACCAGCAGCAGCGTATATATTAGAAAGTAGTATATGGCAGCCAGCTTCCGTGGTCTTCAACTCAAGGAATCGCTCTCGCAGTCTGTCAGCAATTTTAACGTCCTTGTGTATTCTGCAGGCACCAATTAAAGCTCCCAGGACCATCACGTCTGGTTTCATCGGCATCTTTCTTATGATTTCTTCTGCCTCCGACAGAAAACCAGATCGCCCCAACAGGTCCACAATACAACCATAGTGTTTCATTGAAGGCTCAATTTTGTGAACCTCCGACATGTTCTTGAAGTATGAACGACCCTCATCCGCCAATCCTCCATGCGTACATGCGGTTAGAATCCCAACAAATGTAACATCATTGGGTCTCATTCCAGATCTTTGCATCTTCTCGAAGATGTCAAGCGATTCATGAGCAAGCCCATTAATTGCCAGCCCATTGATCAAAGCATTCCATGCTGAAACATTCCGACGATCCAATTTCCAGAAAAGCTCGGTTGCTGTATTCACACTCCCACACTTGGCGTACATGTCAATCAGAGCTGCTCCCAGATTGTCGTCATCATCCAGTGTCATTTGATTCCTATCTATAAAACCATGGATCCATTTTCCCTGGTCTATTGCTGCAAGGTGGGCACACGCAGAGAGTACACTCGCCAAAGTAACTTCATTGGGCATCACCCTGTTTAACTGCATCAAATTAAATAAATGCAAAGCCTCTCTGTGACGACCACACTGAGCATATCCTGAAATCATACAAGTCCAGGAGAACACATCCTTCTGGGGCATCTGCTCGAACAATTCCCTTGCCAGATCCATCTCTCCATTGACGGCATACCCTGAAACCATTGCATTCCACGAAACCACATTCCTAACAGGCATCTTGTCGAAAAGCCCCCTAGCCAAAGGCAACGATCCATGTCTTGCGAACCCAGACACCATCGAATTACACGTCACCACATTCTTCCCGGCCATGGGCATCCCATCAAACAACGCCTGCGCAACATCCAATTCCCCATTCCCCGCATATCCAGAAATCATCGCACTCCAGGAAACATCATTCCTCACAGGCATTTCATCGAACACCGTCTTCGCAACACCCAACATCCCAGCCTTCACGTACCCATCAATAAGCGTGTTCCAGGACACCACATCGACACACTCCACGCTCAACCCAAACAATCTCCGAGCCAAACCCATCTCGCCGACCCCCGAAAACAACCGAATCAAATTGTTAACGGCGTAAACGTCCAAGCCAAATCCCCTCCGCACCACCTGCCCATGCACCTGCTCCCCTTCCTGCAAGCACCTCCGCCTGGCCGCCGCCTTCAGGACGAACGGCAACGTGAAGTTGTCGACCGAAGAGCCGCACCGGAGCATCCGAACGAAGGCGTGGATGGCCTCCCCGGGGCGCTTCGTGGCGGAGTGGCATCGGATGAGGGTGTTGTGGAGGAAGGTGGTGGAGGTGGGGACGAGGTGGAAGTAATGGAGGGACAGGAGGTGGGTGATGCGGAGGAAATGGGAGTTGGGGGGGAAGAGGCAGACCGACCGGATGATCTGGGAGAGGACGAAGGGGCGGCGCAGGTGACCGGCGACAACGAGGCGAGCGAGGGTGCGGCGGAGTTGGGAGGTGCTCGGCTTCGAATGCGGCGGGAGGAGGACACAGAGTCGAAGCATTTGGCGTGTATGCGCAAGCGGCGATTGAAGCCGAAGCGTCCAAGATTATCTACTAATGCTAATTATTATCATCTTATTTGTCTGTAACTAATGGCATTCATAATCATGTTATTTCTTGTTAAAATATTTTTCGTTAAAATTAACGAATACAATATGAACGTCAAATATTCGAATGTTTGATAAAAGTTTCAATTAACGAGAGTTGCGTAGAATTGGAACTGAAAGTTGTAAAAAAAGAAGTTAAAGATATAAAGTAATATAAAAATTTACCTGTTAGAATTAAGGTAATATAATAATGATACGTGAAAATTAAAAATTAACATCTAAATAATATTTATACATTTAAAATTTTATTATTTTAGGTAATTTTTTATTAATTTTAAATACACAAATCATCGATCTTTACGTAAAATTTACGTTTTAATTTTTAAAATTTATGGATACGTGCTATATAACAAATTCCCCCCCCCCCCAGACTAGCTGACCATACGTAACAAATAAGTAACATTCTCCGCATAGATTATAATATTTGAATTTTTATTATCATAAACTTTGAAAATTAATTATAAGAAATTATTTACATGAGAGCTTAAATAATAAAATCGGTTTTGTATATAATTGGTTTGATGTAGTTTTAACTTTAATTTCACGTAAATTTGTAATATTATTATTACAATACAAATTTTAATATATAAATTTTTATCATTTTAATTATTATACAATTATATCTTTATTTACAAAAAATAATTTTAATTTAAAATTTTCTCAAAATAAGATCGTAATTTACATTTGAATTCACGTTGGTTGCACGGCGGCAAAGGGATCGTCGTCGTCGTCCCCTGCCGTGGCACGTCTTTTCTACAGTGACCGCAGCGCAGTATATAATTACATTACCGAGGTGTGTTGATCATCGAAGAAATGATCATGCAAGTAAACTGGAACTTTTGGTTAATTACATGGATCATTCTATGAATAATGTGGTCTAAAGGGAGGGATCAATCATTCCATGGTGTACTCGCTGCCGCGTTCTACCTCATGTCGTACTTGCATGGCCGAAGACACAAACGAAATAATTGAAATCATAGAGAGAGAAAGACATCGTCACCCTCCTCTCCTACCCTCTCTTCTTCGTGGTCTCTTCCCTCCAATTTTCGCCCCTTTCAAAACCCTAGAAAACCACCGCCACCGGAACGGTGGAACCCCCCCCTCTCCCCCGTAATTCAAAGTCGTCCCGAACGGCCCTACTCCATCTTCACTCTCCCCGGCCACGCCCTTCCCCCCTCTCGACCACCCGGGGGTCTCCCGGTCCCCGCCCTGTTCCAGTTCGTGCCCTAAATTGCCCGATTCGGCTCGTCAATCCTGCTGGGGCCGGGAAGAAGACCATTTGGTGTCTGTTGTGGAGCTAGGGGAGAGTGAAAGGGAGAGAGAGAGAGGGGTGGTTCCTTTGGTGGCGTACCTGGAATTTTGAGCTAGCGCGCCGGTAGTAAGTGGTATGAAAGTTTTGTTTACGTGTTTCTTCTTGTTTTCGGGTGTGGCTATGTCTTTTTCAAGCTTACAGTGCTCGAATTGTTATTACTTTCGTCGTGGGGGACTTTAGCTTTCTTCTCTTCTTCTGATTACGTCTGTTGGGCTGGTGTGCATACTCTGTTCTGTGCTGGTGTGCTTCCGTTCGGGTTTGTCGGTCTCGTCATCTGTCATTTTCCTGATTTTCGGTTGTTGAACTTACTGCTATCAAGCGGTGGATGCAGTAAGTAGGATTTGGCAGCTCAACCTGCGCTGCTGCTGCATGGGCTCCTCAGTGATGCCATTGCACTGTGTAGCTGCGTTTATTAGATTTTTTATGTTAAATTTTTATCGGTGGATTATAAAATTACGATCACCTGTGTTGTTTTGAATGGCTGGAAGCTATAGTTGGCGTTGATTGTTGTTTTTTGTGAATTTTGTTGTGTTCCTGCTGGCTTCCCTCTTTGGTAGAGCGGGGGGCAAGGCGTTTCTTTGGAACTAGTATGGCGGGATGAGCAGTGATACGGGCCTGTGTCTGATGGAAGGTGTGCGGATATGAGTAGGCTGTCATTCAGGCCTCGTCCCGTAGACATTCATAAGAAGCTCCCCATTGTTAAATCTATTAAAGAGTTTGAAGATGATGAGTTTCCCACTGCCAATTCTACACGTAATTCCCAGTTGCAACGTATCGCTGCTGAGGCAGAAAATGAGGTGACTATCATTATTTTATGTAATTCTCATAGTCTTGTTATTTGCTCATTTTCTAACTTGTTCAATTAACTGATATTTCTGTTTAGGAAGTCATGAACTTCTCCTTAACAATTTATTTATCATTATCCTCAAATTTTTTTATTATTTAGTCATAACATATGGTGTCCAGTTTTGAACTGATCCTTTACTTTCTACTTACAGGAGCATCAGGTTCCTACAAAAAAGACTTCTCAAGAGATACCAATTCCACAATTTGTGGTTGCGGACACTTATGAAAGAGACTACACATGCACTTTTGACCAACCAACATCATATTTACGTGGAAGAGGAGGTCTACTTATGATGATTTTCTTGAACTTCACCTAAAGTCTTTTCCTGTACGTATTTGCATTAATTATAATTTTTTTCCAAATGCAGCCAGGGCTGAGATTGGGGAATTTGTTGAGTATGACCTGGACAATGAAGATGAAGATTGGCTTCAGGAGTACAACAATGAGAGACCAATTCTTACACCTGAAAAGCAAGATTATATTCCTAATTCTTTCTATGCCAATTAATCCAAGAAAGATTTCTATGTTCAACTTGTCATAAACTGTGAATCAGTATTTCCAATTATCAAATTCATTATTATTCACTGTTATAAAGATGATTAATTATTTGAATGATAAGTTCTTGTTTTGTGGATTAATTTCTTTCTGAAACGTTTATCTATCCACCAAATGCATTATTTTCCTCTTCTTTACAAGCACACATCACATACAACAATAACAATCCAAGTCATAATCTCACCATCTGGGGTTGACCAAATAAATTTCTTTTCCATGTATTGCTACCAATGGTCAAATCTTCAGTTAAATTACATAAATTTTAAATTTTTTTCACAAACATATACCACATCCTTTACAGAATTGTTTTATATTTCATTTCTTATGCATATTTTACATGTTAAATTGTTAATAATATCAAAAGAATTATGATTAGAGGAATCATTCAGCAGCATACAATTCTTCTTTAGCTAGTGTGCATTTGCATTAAAGTTAGTTCTTACATCTTAGCATTCATAATTTAGTTACAACTATTTGAATGTGTTGAATCGTATTGAAATGGTTAGGAGTGCTCTTCCATGATATTCACTTCGATATAATGTTTCATTTCTGTTTAACATGGGCCAAAATAAATTATGGACTCTTTACTCATTTGAAAAAAAGTTCTGAAATTCTTCCAATGTTTGCATCAGCAATAATATGAATATAATATACACAACTTGAAATTATGACTGCTGATTTGAAACTAACCTAATTTCTTTTCTAGCCTTTTTTGTATGAGATTGCTTCCACTTCTATTTATTGCTGATGTTAGTTGCCTCTACTTAATGTAGATTTGAGATGCTCCTTTTCAAGTTGGAGGTTTTGGATCACAAGACAAGGGAAAGGGCTGGAATCATAAATTTAACTCTTGGCACACCTGTTCCTATTCTTTTACGACTAGATTCTGCAGCAGAGGTGATTCTTGAACTGTCTTTTACACTTCCTAAGGTCATTCTCTGTTTTTTTTTATTGTACTTTTCTTCTTAATTTATACGTGAAATCTTGAAATTAATGGAGTACTGGTTCTTGAAGCAAATAAATAAAACAATGACTCCTCTTACATCCAAAGTGTTGGCTATTATTGGTCTGTCAAAACGGTTTGCTAAGAAGTTAACCTTCTTTGATCTCTCTCTTTGTGTATCAATTGCCTGTTATTTTTCCTGGTTTGGTTAGCATTGTCTGAAACTGGTGCTTAGCCTTGTCAGAAGCTCATGGCCATGCTTTCAGTAGTTAAATGTGGGAAGAGACATGCCCTTTTTGTGATCTGTGCCTCAGTCTTGTCATATTTCATGAAGCATCTGCCTTCATTATTATAATCATAGCACCTGTTTAGCAAATAATCTTACTTGCATTGAATTGGATTTTGTGCATAACCTTTAGACAATTAATATGCATGCCTCATCGTCTTTACCAAAATCTTGGCCAGTAACCATGTAATTGAACAGGCCAATAGTCCTTTAAGATGCTCTTTTTTTTCTTTTATATTTCGTTTTTTAATTGCATGGAGAATGAATAGTGTTGAATTGATTTGTTTCATGCATTACTCATGTTTTTTTTATCTAGTGCTCTTATCTTTATGCTTGATGTCCAACTTCACAATGTTGTGTAGGATTTTTTGCTGTCCAATATTCTGATCATCCCTTTGCAGGCTCTGCAATCTCAATCTGTGCGATATGCTTTACTTCAGTCTGTATATAACTATTGGAAGAAAAAGGTACAGTCAATTATTGCTGAAGCAGATCTTTCTTTTGTGAAAATTGTTTTGTTCCAGTAAATGGTAGTGTTATGCTGATTCCACATGGTGAGATTAGTGTATTGTTTATTTTTGTTATTACTTGTTAGTTCATCTCGGCATAAGTCATTGGTTTATATAACACTACAGAACACTTCTCTGTTCCAAGTTCTTATCATGCTTTATGTGTTTTATGATCAGAGAGAACAGTGGCAGAAACCAATTTTACATCGGTTGCAGGTGAGTCTTTTCTTGATTTTCATAGAATGTGCCCATCAGTTTTAACCAGCCAATTACTTGTCAACCATCATGGTTAGAATCAGAATGCAAAAGATAATCCTTTTTTGTTTGTCATCTGGAATGGAGGAGGGGGCACTGGAGAGTGTGTAGGGGGTAAGGATGTTGAAGATTTGAAACCTAGAGAGGTACTTGATTGATAGCAAATACATACAAAAGCTTTTTTCTACAATGGAATGACCATTGTATTGTAGAGAATAGCTAAAAACACCTCTCAGGTTCTCATAAAAGCCACACAATAGGAGACTACATTCTAGTTTCCTATCAGTTTTGCATTTTAAAAAAATAAAAAAGGTATTGTTGTCAAGGGTGCAAGGAGGGTTTGGGAACACGGTTTAAGAGTTGAAACCTAAAAAGGTGTCTGTCTAGATCCCTTGCATTAAGTGAATGGTATTGTTTTCAAATGGAAAAGATATAAAAAGTCTACAAAGTTACAAAGACACTTTAATGCATGATCACATACCATATAATTCATGATGCAGCTTCTTTCCTTATAATGCTTTTACATGCTTTACGGATTATTTGATGGCTTTCAGTTTCCAATTCTGGTTAATGGAGTTGATTTTGTTATGCTTGCAGCCTCATCCTGCAGTCAATGATACAAATCCATACAATGTCTTTAGACCCAGGGAGAAAGCTCATAGACTCCATACTAGAAGGGTTTGTATTTCTTGTGTTGTTTTTCCAATCTAATCTCTTTTTTTTGGCATTTGGAATGTAAAGGAAATCTTCATCATTCAACTCATTTAGCTGAAAGTTGCAAGAAGTCACATAAAAATGCTATCTAATATATTACTTAAAATATGTTTTCCATGTAGATGCCAAAGGTGGGAGAACAATGCTCAATTATTTTTTCCATAAAAATGCTATCATACATATTATTTAAAAACGTTTGTTCCATTTAGATGCAAAGGCGGGAGAACAATGTTCAATCATTTGAGAAGCTTCGGCAGGTACATCAATCTTTATTGGTTAAACTTATCTCTTTTTTTTCACTTGTGGTTGAAATTGCTCATATGTTTATTTGTGATAGGTTGATATTCCTTATGTCTTAATGAGATAGAATTATTGGCTTAAATATGCCTTTTAGATACTGAAGCATGTTATTTAGATTAAATTACAAAGACATCTAAGATGTACAAGATCATCAACCAAGCAAAATTTGAGAAAAAATGATACTCCTTCATTGACTCCTATATTACATATACTTCTCAGATGCATTTGCTTTGACAACAATATATACTTGCAGTTGCAGATGCTATATACTCTCAAAAAATGTGAAAATAAAACTTCAATTTTTTATTTGCTCTAGGCATAATTATATTTTACAATACTAAGATCACACTTGTATTAATAGTTTTTAAATACCAAATGGAATAAGCAGGAGAGTGGAGAGGAAATTCCAATTTCCAAGAAAAAATATCAACACCGTCAAATTTAGGGGATTGGCAAGAAGTTGTGAAGCACTAAAATGTACACAAAATGGTTCGGAATTTATATTATATTATTATGTCATTGGTCCTCTTTATACCTAAAAGTTCTGAATCATTGTTTAGAAGAAAGTTTTATTCTATTTTAATCAACATGGAAGTGAGAAATTTAAACTTTAGACAATGATGTCTTGAAAAATATTTTAGTCATTATTTAGTTTGGTTTTTTGGAGATTGATTGAGTAATCTCTTGGTATCAGTAGATATATTTATTATCATTATTCATTGTGTGAAAATCACATTCATCTTTATTGGTAAGGTATCACGGAGACTATTGGTTTTCTAACTCAAAATTTCTATAACTGGTCCTAGATGGACATGCATCTGGGGAAACCTTTCTTTTCAACAAATCTGCCGTATTTACTATTTCATACTGTAAATTTATTAACTTTTTATAATCAAGTATATGTAGCAATTATTCTTGAAAAAGATATAATGCAGCAATCTAATCATGTCAAAATTTGCAGTGAGCCTCAGTAAGAACCCTGAAACATAAATCTGCTACATTTGGATGTTTTTTCAAATGTTGTAATTCACTGTTGGCTCTGTTTCTTATGGCAGGTGTAAAGCAAAATACAAAGTTGAAACTGACTTTTAGTTTTATGGATAATAATTGCTTAAGTGGCTTGAACTTACTCCCGCTTCCCAGAATGGACTGCCACATTATTTCTGTTTTATCTATATATACACAATTATGTTATTGGAATGAATCATTAATCTAAATAGGCTCTAAATGTAAATTTATTGGTTAGACAGGAAATTTGATTTTTTTTTATGACTGTCAACTGGGAGGCTTTGCTCATTGATTTGGAGATTTAATTGGTGATTCTTGTGGAAATTACAATTGTATGCTCTCATTTGGTTTTCATATAAAATATAGTGTTGCAATTTCCTTTGTATGCATATAAAAGTTCAAGGAAAGGGATTGGAAACTTTCACATGAAACATCCAGACAGTTTATATTTTAAAACACAATAATAAGAATCTAGAGTAGCCAATTCAGATCGGTGAGTGGTCACTCTTTATCAAATTTTACACTTGCAAGTTACAACTTATTACCAGCTTCTGAAGGAAAGAATCTAATGTGTTTCAATTGTAGACCATCAGACATGTTTTGCCTTTTTTTTAAAAAAAACAAATTGTCATATCTTTAAGATCTTCACCTGTGCCTGTTAACCTCCTTTCATAGTTGGTCCAAGCCTACATAAAAGAGAGTTAGCATTAGGTAAACAGTTGCAAAAATTTGTCGTCAATATTTTATACACAATGCTAAATGATTGGCCTTATGTAATAGAATTATGATTTAGATTGTTGTTTTTGGTTTAGTGTTACCATGAGGTCATCATAAGGAATACATGGTGATGTCCTATGCATGACAAATTTGTGGACTGTAATACAGGTTAGACGCAAATTGGACCAAGCCAAAACAGTATTGGGAGCACTGATTAAGGTTTTATTTTTTGTTGAATTTTTCATTTGAGTAACTTGATTCTAGTTATTGCTGGTTGTCTGCTGCTAGATCTTACATTCCTTTTATTCCAACAGAGGGAAGAGAGGAAACGAGAAATCATGGAGAATGAAGTCCATTTTCAACGGATTCAGTTAAAATACAAGGTATTCATTTAATAATTATTTTAGTTTTGTTCATTACAGAAAAGAGTATTGGGAATGGCCAATTTTTCCTAGGGTCCAGTCGTGTGCAGTTGTAGTGGGCCCAACCCTCTCTCTAAAACTGCAAAACTATAGTTTTTGCAGATCTTATGACAACATCAATGACCACTAAGCACTAACTGCTCAGTGCTCACAAGATGATTGTGGTGGATAACTTATTTGGATTCATTTCTAATGTTTCTCATTAGCAATGCACCCCAGGAAAATGATACACGTTGATATGATTGAGTTGACCATGTGTTGAAGATTCCCACTTGAAATTTCGAAAATGTACCACTGTACCGGTGGATTACATGCACTTTTCTAGTTACTCGTTCATTATAACATATTGGCCAAGCTGTTAGTATTTACTAAACTTATATTTTCTTACCAGCATGAGGCTCAGATTGTTGATGATGGGATGGCATTGCCGGGCTACTCAGCCTCATGCAAATTTGGTTCTAGTGAGGATGACTTCATGGACTCTGATGATGCAGCAAATTGCCGGCCTCGTGGTCGACCACCTATGGTACATGGTGCATCTTTGGCTGAGTCCAGATTAAAGATGCTTTCGATTGGACACTGGAAACAAGGATTGAAACGCCAGCGTGTGGAACCTCGTTTGCTCCCGAAGAGAGTATGCCCCATCACTGGTCTCAGTTGCATTTCCTCATACAAGTCCATAGAATTCAGATACATAATATTATTTTATTTGCCATGATTTTTTTGGCAATTTCTAAGCTGATACTTAAAACAACAGTTAATTATGTGTGCAGTTTCTGTTTGACCTGCATATGGGCCATTTGATAGTATCTCTCTCAATAATTTCATAATCAAAATGCTTGTGCAGGATCCAATTGAGCCTGTTCTATTGTTCACAAAACCTATAGATCCTGAAAAGTTAGCGGCTGCCGGCATTGTGCAGCCGCCAGATCCTCCTGTTGAGAATGGCTCTGTGGAACCTCCTTACAGGTGTCATGGAAGGATTGGCCGAGGAGGACGGATTATCTTTGACCGATGGAATCCGCTTCTTCGATCACCACTTGGCCATGGTATATCACCTTATGCACCTACGAGCCTCATACCACCACGTGGAGATGGTTGAGTTCCCTTCACTTGGCATGTAAGGTGAGCTTTGGTGAAATGATATGGGTTAGACTCTTCATTTCTGGAGATCAATGTATGATTGGATCTTCGTCAAGCTACACATTGGTGGCAGTCTTTTACACTAGATTTTTTTCCTTTATATGATGCTCAAATCACAGAGTATTGGAAAGATTTTGTTCGAAAAAAATGCATCGTGTATCTGTCAAAATTTCCAGCTTTCTGGTGGGAGCTGAAGTCGGCGCGAGGGAGCTTGCAGGTCCAATTCAGGCATTGTACGAGAAACAGGGTTTGTTCCATAACAAATTGTGAGGACGGCTTAGGCCCAGTCAAGTGTGCTTCATATTTTTCTCCTGCCTATGGTTTTCCTCTGCCATCAATGTACATCATCGGGCAGGATGCCAGTCGGGAGATGGTGATTTTTTTGTAGCTTGTAATATGTTTTGGATTCTGCAACTCAAAATTCTGATGGAGATTAATTTAAATTCTGATGTTCATTTCCGAAACCATGCCTCTATTTGTGATGTAACAAAGTCGATGACTTCACTGAACAAGAGAGAAAGGGGTTAGGGTTGTTGTACCATGTTGAGCTGCTGGACAAAACACCGATTGCTCTGAGCATTTTGGTCGCTCCTTTGGTAGGGGAATGAAACGGGTGGCTGTGCCTATTCTCTGTTACCCCCTGAGAAATCCAACTTACTAGATTCATTAGCCTTGTTAAAAATTCGTTAATTCATTAACACAGCCTGTTTGTATGATTTATCAAATAATTTCATTCCTAATAACAATTTGGAAGAATTGATCACTTTCTATTATGTTACAATCTATCTTTGATTCATGTTATCCCAACACAAGGAAAACAATCTTGGAGAAGGATGGCTGAGTGCCATGTAAGGTTAGGTCTGTATATCATTAAAAGCTAACACGAGTCAAAGAAAGCAAAATAGACATTGCAAGAATTTAAAAATCTATTTGTGTAAAACGAAAGAGAAAGATTCGAGAAGTTCAAAACAAAACGAAAATAAAAGGTTAGAAAAAAATTATTGAAAGTGTTGTGAAAGGTTAGCAGATTCGTGTTGTCTCTTCAAGGTTATGAATAGTCACTTAACCATCCAAAGCATCTAAAATTTAGTCTTAAAGCATCTAAAACGAATAGTCACTTAGATTCAAAATTCTATTTACGCAATAGAATTATCTCAAAATGAGCACTTTCCTCTAAAGTATTTGTTTAGATGAGATTTTTTTTTCTACCTTTTTAAATTTTTATATATCATTATTATTATACAAATTTTTATATCAATTTACTATTCATCTCATTACTATTTAATTGATTCATTATGTACAATTATGATACATAATAAATACAACTAAAAAATACAACCCCATGTGTAATACAATTTTCCATTGTGGTTGACTGGACATCATTGGTTTATTTTCTTTAACGTCTGTCCTCTTACGTCGACTATTGAGACAGTGCACGAATGATATGATATCGTTCATTTGAATTATTCTACCTGCTTTTGATTCTCACGGTTGGATTTCATTTTTCCAGTTTGTTTACCAAATGGGTCTTCTGAGATCAGAGAGAAACAAAGAGAAAATCTAAAAAACATTCATTCTTGAAAAGTATTTTGTCAAGATATTAGTGGGGTTTTGTTTTGTTTTGTTGTTTTTTTTGGTTGCAGATATGATTTCTTGGATGGTTAATCATTCTTGGCGATTAGATTACAATTAATAAATAAAACTCATTAAAACTTAGTTGTTGATTGAATGCGACATTAAATAAAGACCAGATTCTTTACACATTACAATTACAACTTTTTTAATTGATTATCAAAAACAATGATACAACTATGAAACATCATTCAATTAAATTACATGCGGTTCAGCATATAAAATACCGCCGACGCTGGTGTTGTTAATTGGTGTAGCGCAGTTCCTTTAAAAATTAAAAATCACTGCATATCGATTCTTGCAAAAGTTAAAATTTTTGTTTTACGGACAGACCAAAAATGTTGTATGTCAAATGCAGAATCGCATATTCGCATTGACCCAAATGTGCATTCGCATGTTAACAGCAATTATACTAAAAGAACCACTAGACGAGGATGTCTGAAAGCATGTTTCAGGGGTATTTGGTTAACCTAGTTATCTTCTGTTTGTTAATCAACATCTGAAAGTATGAACATCATTATTATTACATAAATTTTAATATATATATTTTTATTATATAAATTACTATATAATTTTAATTTTATTATAACTTTAATTCTATTTAACTCTCAAAGTTAAAAAAATTAATTTCCAAAAGTACGTTATAATTCTATAACTTCTCTTTCAATCTTTTCTTTAAAATTTACAGTCATATATGCTATTTTTAATAAACCCTAAAATACTACCCGCAAAAAAACGACCAGACGAACATAATATCTCTGCATGGGCATGCCACGTTCACAAGCTTTGACAAATCTGCAATTTCCGTATCCAGTGATTAATTACCACACAAATAACTGATAATGCATTTTTCATCTTTTATTCTACGCGAAGTTGAACCTAAATAACATTATTATTATAAAAATAAGCAAACAACGAAAGGTTTCCGTTTCATGACCAATCAATCAATCTATGGAGAAGGAGAGGATTCTGAACTCCACCTCACCAAAATTACTGCACCAGGCCAAGGAGCTGCATCCTTTACTTCTTCTTCTTCATTCGTTTTATTGTTCCTAATCCAATGGGTTCTTGCATGAGCTCCCTGTCATCGCATACAAAGTCCAGAAGTTATGGGCTAGCAAGGGTTGAATCCTTGAGGAGTTGGAGCTGGAGGAAGAGTCAAACTGATGATAGGAGTGGGAAGGAGAAGGGAGAGCATGGGGTGAGCGAGCAGGAGCTGCAGTGTATCCCTGGAAGGAAGTTCGGCAACGGGGCGAGTGATAGCGCGTGCCTTAACACGCAGCAGGGGATGAAAGGGACCAACCAGGATGCCATGCTTCTCTGGGAGGTAAATGAGCATGGCTCTATCTTGGCTTAGGGTCCCGTTCTATTATATGAGAGACGTATTCTTGATTTGGGTTGTGATTTTAGGAGAAAATCCGGTCGTTGCTTGTTCCTCTCAAAGGTTTATGCTCGTTCTGATTGAAAGAATGGGGTTGGCTTTTGTTGCCTATTGTAGTAGTTAATTTGATGCTTTTAGAGCTACAATCTTATGTTTTCTTCAGGGATTATCTCCAGTTATTAAGAGGACTAGAAACAAATTTTCATTTGTGTTAACTAAGTCATCGGTTTCTTACACATTTCTTTCTATGTTTTACCAATTTTTCGTTTTCTCTGTTTTCACTAAATTGGTTTGTCGACATAGGTCGTGACTAATTTTGTTTCTGGGTATTACTAGCACAAGTCCTTGCACTTTATGCCCAATATATTTACTTCTGTACTAGGATTTTGCTTCAAGAGGGGACACAGTCTTTTGTGGTGTATTTGATGGTCATGGACCGAATGGCCATTTGGTTGCTAGAAAAGTGAGGGACTCCCTTCCAGTCAAGTTGTGTAATCAATGGAAAGCTATTAGCAGTGATGTTATTAGCCCTCTACCAAATGGCAGCATGGGGGAAATTACAGACCCAGAAGAAAATGCTGCGATCACTGATGCCAGAGAATGGATTGAACATTTAGATGTCAATGGTGGTGGCAATCTCTCAGATGTGTTTTTGACTCTTAGACAGTCTCTACTGAAAGCTTTCAGGTTAATGGATAATGAACTGAAAGTCTGTTCTTTGATTGATTGCTTCTGCAGTGGAAGTACTGCTGTTACCCTAGTGAAACAGGTACACGTTATATCCGAATAAATCTTAAACATGTTATTTGCCTTCAAAATCGTCCGATATCTATTTTGATGTGAATAATCAGTTGTTGCTTAATTGCCTGTGAATTTTTGGTGAAAGATGGACCATTGACTCGGTTTTCATAGTGTTGCACATGCAAACACACAAATGAATCAGGTGTTCTTTTTGAATGTTGTCATTTCTTCTTCACCAATTGAAGATAAGATATGAGAAAATCAGTTAAGTTGGTTTAGTCATATTCTTAGAAGATTAAAAAATGTACTATTTAGCAAAGAAAAATTAATTAATACAGAAAAAACTAAAAGCAGAGCAAAACCTAAAACTACTTAATTAGAAATTGTAAAAAAGGATTGTAAATTTACTAAAGATTTGACCATAGATAAAATGACATGGAAGACAATGATTTATTGGCCAACCCAGCGTAGTGAAAGTATAACTTGGATTATTATCATTGTCATTTCTTCTTCAACGATTTGCAGGATTTTATAGAGTGTGCAACTTGGACTTCTCCAGGGACAGGATCTTGTAATTGGAAACATTGGCGATTCTAGAGCAGTATTAGGAACTAGAGATAAAGAAAACTCCTTGACTGCTGTACAACTGACGGAGGACATGAAGCCAAATCTTCCAGGTATATATGTCCTCATTCTAACAATTGATGCTTCTCGATTCATTTTTTGAAGTTATTTATTACCTAAATTTCAGCTGCTACCACTTGTTGCCTTGTTGGTGCCAACTTGGAAAGTTGAAGATGATTTGTAACGTATAAATAAGTTCCTTTTGCATGATTGTATGTCTTTGATTTTAGATTTGTCGTGTGCATTGAAGCTGCCCCTGCAGTAACAAAGTCCTAATTTCATAAAGTACCATATAAAAGTCCGACCAAAACAACACTTTAATCAACATTTTCCTCTATTTTAATAATAAATCACTAAGAAGATTCATTTCTAAAACAGGAATAAACTGATAAATGGAAATAAAGTCTGAAGAAACTCGGGTTGAATAGAACTCAATTCCGATGGTAGTGTAAAAGCTGAACTAATCAATAAGTGTTTGATTGTGCTTTATTATTGTTCAAGAACATCTCCCTGTCAACCATATTAAAATATTATGTGTGGTAGTTGAGTTGGATTTGAATTTGATCTTGAAAGGGAGACATTCCTTCCATTTGAAGGAAAAGTGGAGGAAAATACTTCATGAACTTTTGGAATATATGAAGCATGATGATGGTAAAAATGAGAAGTTCCTTGCTTACCATGTAGTAGAAATGATCAATTCATCAAAAGTGGCATCGTTTAATTTTGAATCATTGAGAAGGCTGGGATTACTGCCATTCTCCTCTTCAACATACACTTTTTTGTTGGAAACTGGTGTACAATTTTTCCTTTGGTTATGGTCTGATTTTGCGCAGTTGTTTTACCACTGTTCAGGGGAAGCTTCCAGAATCCAACAATGCATGGGAAGGATTTTTGCCTTGGAGGATGAGCCTGACGTTTCACGCATATGGCTGCCCAATGGTGACTCACCTGGTCTTGCCATGACTAGAGCTTTTGGAGACTTCTGTCTGAAGAATTATGGTTTAATATCTGTTCCAGATATCACATATCATCAAATCACTGACAGAGACGACTTTGTTGTACTAGCAACTGATGGGGTATTTATTTCTCACATTATTCTGCTTTTTTTGCCTCGAAATTTGTCATCTGTATTGCAATCTTATCTCCGAGACTTTCCATCTGGTTTCAAAGGCAGTGATGTTGGTTGAGACTAACTGATGTTGCACCAGTTAGTCTCATCTATTAGCTAAGTTGGTTGAATTTTTGCTAAAAGTTTTGGAATTATGTCCAGCTTGTGAATTTTTAGTTTTTCATGCCTTGGATCTGTTAACGGTCCAGCTTTGAACTTACAATTCCAGCTACATGCATATCCTATTTGATTCTTGTCTACCATATGGTGTATCTTCTATTCTAGGACAGCATGATCTTATGATGATTTGCTACATGCAGGTTTGGGATGTTTTCTCAAATAAGGAAGTCGTTGATATAATAGCTTCTGCACCGACTCGTGCAACAGCTGCTAGATCTCTTGTTGATTGTGCAGTGCGGGCATGGCACCTTAAGTTTCCAGAATCAAAAATCGATGACTGTGCTGTGGTCTGCCTGTTCCTGCATCCTTCACGCTCCATGGATCATGACCATGAACCTGGTTCTCAGAAAACACCCAAAGAAACCACCGAAACTACATTGAGTTGCGCAGATAAAGGAGCATCGGATGCACAAGCGCATCATAACCTGGCTTCACACAGCTTTAAGCCGAACAACTCTTCAATGGAACATGCGTATGTTCCAGTTCCTGGCAGTATTGATGAGATTGTACCAGTACCAGATCATGCTGGGGATGAGAGGTTGCGCAAGAGATGCCAGTCAACTAGAAGCCTTGCTGATCTCTTAGAGACCACGGAAGATGAGGAATGGACTGCTCTTGAAGGTGTTTCCAGAGTGAACTCCTTGCTTAATCTCCCCAGATTCATGTCTGGTGACAAGAGGTCCGTTGGTAGGAGAAAGTAGTTGTGAAAAGAAGCGTAATTATAGGAAAACCGTACGTTGCAAGACTTTGTCATTCTTTATAATGCCTACGTTTGGTGAGTTATTCGGCTTGGATAATTATAGAAAGTTAAAATTAAGAATAATTTTGTAAATGATATTGGAACTATAAAAAAAATTATGAGGTAATAGTTTATATATAAAAATTTATATAATAATAATATATGAAAATTTACAGTAACTTTCCATCCAACGTAGCTGAAGTGTAATTGTTTGATACGAGTGAAAGCCCGGGAAAGGAGATAGGTTGTGTGGAGTGGAGAGGAAGAAGAAAAGAAGGGGAACAACTGAACAAATGTCATTTTTCGAGTCATGTAAACGCAATGAGGAATTTTCCTCATCCAATTGAATTCCTAGATCTTTTAATCTGATCCTTTAAACTTTATTTTGTTCTTTCTTGCTTCTTTGATTGTGGTCGATATAGCCAATTAGGATCTATTTTAATAAAATTTCCGTCTTATTTTACAAAAAAGAAAAGTAAACGCAATTAGAGCAACCTTGTATTTTTGTATCTTCATCAATGAATTCCTAAAAAGCAGTTGTGTACAGCTTTGTTTGTTTTCTTAATTTTAACTTCAATTTTACATAAATTTTCATATATTATTATCACCGTATAAATTTTTATACATAATTTTTTTTCTCATAATTTACTATACGATTTTAACATTATTTATTAATTTTCACTTTCACCGGTCGTTTCTCTCACTCTACCACCATCAAATTTAAAAATGAATCAACTTTTCATGAGATGTTTGGCATAAGTGCTTTTCAGAAAAGATCAAGAACCAGCTAAATAACAACCATAACAAAGAGAGAACGAGACGGAGAGAAACTTCTTGGAAGAAAGAGGAATGACCGTAAGATTGCACACCGAAGTAGAGGTGGCATGGCTTGTTTGGAAACTCGTAGATTTGAAGCCATATGATTTCACTGGTGGCACAAGCTAATGATCCACTCCATAGTTGATCTTACAGTGGCTGTTTCTTTGAACTCCAGACCACTAAATTTCAGCTTGAATTGCATGTCATACCACTGGTATGACACTTAGAGCAGTGCCGTGGTTTTGGCCCAAACTTGAATACCCTGAACTTGCACCTTTTCTATTGTTGATGGGCGGGAGACCCCTTTTATTTAGTACATTCTGAATCCTGTTCTCCAGGAGCTAGTGATAAACATGCAACTTAAAAGGAGGGAAAGTTTCCACTAATAATGGAATAACGTATTAGAGGTAAATCAAAAGAAGTGAAATGGTTATAAAATAAAAAATAAAAAAAAGTGACTGTCATTCTAAATTTCTTATTGCTGAACAGAAGAAAGACCAAGAACTTGTTGACAACATGAATCAAATTTCCAACAAATGATAATTTAGCAGAAATTATTCTACACAATACTAAAAAGAGAGATTTTAACGGTCATTTTCCCGTAATGACTACATTTTCTTATTTCCTTTCCGACCATGGCGTCTGTTCGTTGTAGGCATATGAGGATGTCTTTTTATTTCCCCCTTTTTTTAGCTTTTGTGCCACACTCGTGATAAATGATAAATTAACGCCAAGTCTTTTCACTTTTTATGTACATCTTCAGAGGACCGCGTCCATGTGAATAGGGTACTTTCATGTATGACGCCAGTCTCCAATTCACTCGGAATGCCATCTCTATAATAAAAAAACAACTTTCCATCGATGGTTAGGCAGGATCCCCGGCAAACTACACGTCATGCGGCTCACGAATCAAAGAGGAAACTCCTTCTGGAGAAGATCAATATTCCGTGAATCACAAGCTTCGAGCATGTCGTTGCGAGAAGCACAACTGCATATCAAAGAAATCTAAATGAGGATTTAGTTTTCAAAGTTTTCCAAATTTATATTGCAGAATTTTTTTCTCAAATTTTACTGGATAATTCTTCTCAGAAATCAGACTTAACGGAAGATTCTAACATTCACTTACCTGAGGGAAATTCTCAGGTACTGCCATGCAGTATCTGCCTTGGGATTCATAGCCAGTGCTCTCACGTAGTAGCGGATAGAGTCTTCGAATAAACCCTGAGAAACCATCAGATACAAAACTGTCAATTGGTGTGCAATCTGTGGGAGCATGTTTCTTTCTTTAGTTTAACTGAGGAATTTAGCATGATAACTCATTAACCATTTACTCCCCTTGCATGCCCTTTATACCGTTTCCCATCATTTTTACCCTCATTCTTCAATCTACAGACTACATTTGTCCAAGTGATGTTTTTTCACCAATGAAAATCAAAACCAATGATATTAAAACCCATACGAAGGAGAAAGATTCAAAGTTTTTTAGATAACATATTTACTGGTGAAACAAACCTGATTTGCATAACTAATGCCCATATTTGCCCATGCACGAACATAATTTGGCTTTAGGTCAAGTGCCTACATACAAAGAAGTGAAGCAAAATCAATTGTGTTCGTTTGCATTCATTCACTTTATTTTTCAAGTTATTATTTTAGCAATAAATATTTACTAATATAAAATAAAAATCCAAAACCCCAACACAGGTACAAAAAAAATCATAGATAACAGCATGAAAAATACACTGCAAGCAATCATTGAAGGAATATATAGCCCTCACAAATCAATAATGGTAAGGTGGTTTGCTGAGGTAAATAAAAGGCAAGGACCTAGAAGAACACGAACAAAGGGTTAATGACACAGACATCAATAATTATAGTATAGTTTGTTAAAAACTAACAGACCACTAGACAATAATTCCTTTCAACACAAACGCATGGGCTCCCAGAAAATTTGAAAGAAACTGGTTATTTTATCCCCTCTGCACTGTCACAGTTCAGAGATACATTTCTAAAACTACAAGACGTGTCCATCCAGTTTGGACCAAACACAGATAGGCTACGGACATGGTCAGAAAGTCCAAACACATGGCTGAACATTTCTCTCCCTTTCAATGTCGAAAACATAACGCATTTACCACCCAATGTTAGTGTGTGATTTTAAAACATACATGACACAAGATTTATTTTTCCTTTCCTCTTCTCTCAACATAAACCATGGAACAATATTATGTGATCAGAATAATGTTTCGAGAAGATAAATAATTTACTGGTGGCACTAAAATTTGTAAGAAATTTTATTTTTAAAATTAAAATCCATTTATATAATTAGTTAATCTACAAAATAATCTACTATATATTAAATTTTCAACGTCACTTGACTTATATTTGTTGGTATTTTTCATTTAAAAAATAAATGATTGATACTTAACAAGAATTTATGAATTTTACGGCCTAAAGATCAATTGTGTCATGTACCTATTTACCAATAGATAAGGGCTATAATAACTTGTGAGGTAGAACACCTTTATAAATGCAAGCCCTTCAACATAGCATTTCTTGTGAATTTTAAGCATAGTTTTCAACAAAGTTGATAACCTAGCGTAAATCAGATAATACAATTATAAATTAAAACCTTCAATTAAAATATACCTAACTTGTTATTGAAACTTCAACTGAGTTAAAAAGTAAGATCATCATCAGAGATCAAAGCTATCACAATTTCTAGCACATGTAAGGACCAAAATGTACAAGACCTGTTGATATGCCAAGATTGCATCTGCACTCTGAATGCTATTGGCTTGAGTTGCTCCAAGTTTGTTCCACAGCGAGTAATCACGTGGTTTGAGCTTTAAGGCCTTCTGGAAGGATTCTATTGCTTTATCATATTCTCTGGAGAGATTATATAAGACCCCCAATACAATATGAACATCTGCATCTTCAGGTGACGTTTGGGAAGCTTCGTTGAACAATCTTGCTACCTGACAATCAGAATACAGTCAGAATTGCTAGAACCAAGTGCAAGTATGAGAAATTACATTTCCTATGTGAATAACAAAGTGTAGATTACATCTTTCTAGATGTAGCAAAGCATTTGTACCATCAAAGGGAAAATCATACTAAACTAGACTGTCAGTTAAACCTCAAAATCTTATATCTGTTGCATGATTGTGTGATTATTTAGCTGCACCATTTTGTCACTAATGCAAAGTAAAAGGTGCTGCAGTTTATCAAGAAGATAAGAAGAAAATTTGAAGGAAAAACAAGAATGACAATAAATCAACAGACAAGAGAAAATAAATTAAATGAAAAGCAGATGCTCTAGACAGTAATATAAAGCTAATATCAAGCTAGTTGAGTAAAAGTCTCGTATTGATAGGAAAGAAAAGAGCCAAGACTTATATAATGTAGGACCATTCATTCATTGTCAATGTTCAATTTTTGCACAATATCAAAGTAGCTTCACAGTGTAGGCTACTTGTAGGCATATAGAACACAAAAAATCACAAGTGAAGAGACATTGAGTAAAAGTCTTACATATAAGAAATAGAACCTAGACTTACAGACTGTAAAACTCGTCACTCACTATCATTAATTTGATTTGGAATTTCACAAAACTCATCCTAAAAAAGCTGCATGAGGGACCTATTAAATTGTCAAAGATATGATGCTGCCTACGTCGCAAAAAAGGAGCAACACCTATTGCAGTAGATGTGGTTAACTCCAGTCTGACCAACAAGACCATGAAAGAGCATGTGGAAGAAAATCTATTGAAAATTCCCTTGGCAGTTAACAATCCAGAACGAATAGAACCAGTCAATTAGCTTAACACTAGTGCTGCCATCCAGAGATGACACCCTGGACAACAAACGCCACAAAGGCAGAAGAGTGCAGCAGCATCAAAAGAGAAAACAAAGAACCTCAACAACCAGTTGATAATACATAATAGGAACATTTACTAACAAGATGGAAGCAAACAAAACCAAACATACAACTCACACTCAAGACTAATGAATAACGCCACTTAATTTATCTTAGTATAATAGTATCCTTCCTAGCGTAGTTATAAAGGCAAGAACCAAGGAGTTGTAGAACCGGTCAACTTAACACTAGTGCTACCCCAGGAATGCCACCCTGGACAACAAACACCACAAAGGCAAAAGAGTGCAGCATAATCAAGAGAGAAAACAAAGAACATCAACATCCAGCTGACAAGAGGAACATTTACTAACGAGATGGAAGCACACAAAACCAAATATAAAACTCACACTCAAGACTACTGAATAACACCACTTAATTTATCTTCGTATCCTTCCTAGCATGGTTATAAAGGAAAAAGGTGACCCCCACCCCCCTCCCTTCTGAATGCCCAAAGAAAAAGGTAAGAGGCAAGGTGAACATATGATTGAAGCAAGGCAGTGATTTATGAAATTCAAATAAATAAATAATAAATTTAAGCATTCAATCTAATGCATCAATAATTAAATGAAATATGAATAAAATAAAGGAATATATGAACATTGCAAAGAAAAGCTAATGAAATGAAGATAATAAGCAATGTATCTCAGTCAAATATCAAATACATTCAAGGTTTACTTATGCTAAGTAACTAACGTAAGAATATCAGATTTTAAATATAAATTCATAGAAACTAAGGATTCATTTGTGCATGTGGAAATGATGAAAAAAAAGACAAGAAATCTGAAATTGATAGTAAATGAAAATAACAAGAAAGTATTTTCTTGATGAGATGTTTGTGCATCTAGGGAAACTTATGGAATTTGAAATTTGGAGACATGTGCACGTTCATAAATTTGTAGGAATTGAAATAATAAAAATTGTGTTCAACTTACATATTAATATTTTTATATTTTAAATTAATAATTATTTTTATTATACTAAAAATAAAAAATATACTAATAAAAGTTGACATAAATTAATGAAACGTATTTCATAAGCTTTGTCCATGTGTTTTGCATATAACTATTCAATTATTTCCAAGAATATATGATTTCAATGACACGTTCCTATTATTCCACATAACTCTCAATTTTTTTTACATATTTTGTCAATGATTTCCTTCATTCGTTCTTAACTGAATCCAACTTAGGAACTTCTATCTCTATATTTTCAAGAACTTCTGGAAGATCTGCAACTTCATTCTTACCTAATTCATTTAAAAGATCTATAAGTAAATTTAGTTTATCTATTTTACAAATAAAGTTATAAAGCAAGAAGTATGTCAAGACAATTTTAGCTTTTAGATTTCAAAAGGAAATGACATGTAACCCTGCAATCTTAGCATGCCATAGGAGAAGTAAGATTGAAGTTGTCAAGATTGATGCCTGCACAATTATAAAATGAATTCCCACCATTTTATCATGCACAAATGCCTTTTTTGATAGAATTAATTTCCTTTCCCATGAATTCCATGCACACAAACCCCACTAAAGGTGATAATGTACTAATCCACATACCAAAATTTAAATAAACAGATAGATAAAAAGAATAAAGCATCTTATTGTATTTTAGATTGGTTGAAGTCTTGAAGATTCAAAAATTAGAAAATATCATTAGATTACTTTGGAAGATAAGTAGTTCTCATTAATAAAATAAGCATCATTCCTATAAAAAAGTTGATAAAGAAAAAATACAAGATTAAGAAAGTAAAAATATGAAAATTATGAAAAATTAATATATTTTATACATTCATCGACCAGAGAGTTGCAACCAATGGGAAATCACTAGAAGACGAGAAGTCACCTTAATCACTACAAAAGAAAAGAAATAGTCTTTTCACTAAGGCAATCAAGGCAAAAGATGAGAGAGCCAACACTAAGGTGATAGAGGTGAGCACTCGATTGAAACCATCTGTAAACCACCTTGGTGTTGGAGAGTCATCACAAATGATAGACAAAAATGCCTTGATAACATTGCTTCCTAGTGAATATAATAATAATAATAATAATAATAATAATAATAATAATACCATTTTTATGATCAATTAAAGAATATAAAAATATAAACGAGCTTTAAATGATAACAAGATGGTTATAAACAACAATCAATCAATCTCTTAATTTGTAAGATCAGCAACATCTAGATTGAAGAGAAAGGGCAAACACATAAATTGGCTAGAGTGTGTGTGAGTTGTGACATGTCTTATGACTTTGCAAAACCTTAGAAACACCAAGAGATTGGAGAGCTACTTGGGGCCCTAGCACCCTAGATGGATGATTAGTGAAGGAACATCTAGTTCATGCAGACAAATGTAGTGGCAATGGCAGCAACATGTTCGACGGTTGTTGGTGTTAGCAGCAGCAATGACGTAAATTGGAGGTGATTCTTGACAACGTTGCCCTTGTTGGAGTAGCAGCAAGGAATGGATGGCAATGGGGATTCTAAAGGGACAATGTTGGAGTAGGGTCCGGTATAGGTGCAAAGCAGCAGCAACACCTGGAAGCATGTAAAGTCACAACAACATTTGTAGGTTGCAGGATGGCCAACTTTTTCCTATGCTATCTTTTCTTAAGTATATAATATTGAATACTTATAAAATCCTAAATAAATTGAATTTTAATAGTATATATAGTTTCTTCTATATGCATGTGGGTAGAAAATATGGAGAGATAAAAATAGGTTAAATTTCTTTTGTATCTAGAAATAAGAAAACATAAAGTTATCATTTATATGAAAAATTGGAAAAAAAGGATAAAGATAAAGGAAGAGAGAAGAGAGTCAAGAATTAGACACCAAGAATATGTGAAGAAAAGGATATAGAAATAGAGTAGAATAATAAAAAAGGAAGATATTGATGTTAAGGGACTAAAAGAGAAAACAAAAGTATAAGATAAAGGAGGAAAATAAAATACCACAAGATAAACAAAAACACCATTAAAAATATAAAATCATCAAATTTTAGTAAGGTGACTAAGGTGATGAGGTGAAAGTATAACAATGTAACAAAAACACAATTTGACCAAGGACAAGACAACCCTCCTTGCTTGACCTGGCTTGGTAGCCCAAGGTGACAAGGCAACTAACATTGATAACTATGGTTTCCATAGCTTTTTCATATGCTGACTTTCATTAGCTTTTTGAAAAGCACATTGAAATGCAAAAATCACATTTCCAAAAAATAGTTAGATCTACCATACACATTGTTAACAAAGCCCACATTTCACAAAACTTAGCTGAGTAATAGAAGAGATGTCCACTATGTTATAAGTTCAATCTTCAATGTGGGACTATCATCTAACACTCTCTCACACATGAACAGCACGTGTCTTCTTCAGTGAGAAGTGAGGTCCATGACCTGATGCTTTGATACCATGTTAATAGAACCCACATTTCACAAAATCCAACTAAGTAATAGAAATGATATCCACTATATTATAGGTCCAGTTTTCATCAATTAGATTACCAATGTAAGACTATCATCCAACACACATTTTGATAAAAACACTTTTCTAGAAAAGTTGTAGTAGAACCACAATGTCAAACACAACCTAATACAAGGATCCAAACATGTCCAATCATATGCAATTCCTTACCTCTTCAAGTGAAGGGTATTTATAGGATTCAAACATGTGATCTCTAGTCATAATCGAACCACTTCATAATTGTGACAACATTCATCCTCAGATGTATTATAATACTTAATAAATATTATGAATGTCTAGATTTGTATGATCAGATTCAGGTCTATGTGTCTCATATTCGTAACAATATGAGAGGAGTTGAATATCACAAGGATAAACACTGCTTTGAGAAAAACAATGCTCACCTTTTGAATTTCCTAGTGCAATACATACAAATGACTAAAGCAATAATAACAGCAAATGCCAATCACTTACATCAGCAAAGTATGGAGATTCTGACACCTGTGGAGAAGCAAGTGATCCATACTTTGGGTGATTTTGAAGCCAATTGTAAAGATATCTCAATGCTTCTGCTTGCTCCAGCTCTACAAGTGTTTTCATTAAGGAAAAAATCAGCAAGGAAAATGATGAAATAACAGAGACTCGGGAGGGGTTATCTAGTTTTTCTGCTGACATTGATATTCTGTTGTTTAAAGACGCTAGATGCAGATAGAAACAAAGATTCAAGACAATTAGATAAAACAGATTTGTTATATTTATATCTACAATATGAAAACATAGACATGCCAACAAAAGACAAAATAAGACATGAGAAATATTACATTTGTTAAATAGAAATTGGACTTGAGTTTATATAATGATGAAACTTTTCACTCGTTGTCAATTAATTTTGAGATGAAATTTCAACATAATATCAAAACAATTATACATATCTACCCATAGATAGTTGTAATTATATAAATAAAACTACAAGTGAAGGGAAGTGTTAAAATAATTTTAAATTAGTTAAAATAGAGACTGAACTTAAATTTATATGATGATATACTCCTTCACTCATTGTTAATTACTTTTAAAATGAAATTTCAATAAAACCCACCTTACCCATATTACCCAAAAAGAACAGAGATTGTGCACCACTCACCATTAGTGTGGCTCACTCCAAGTGCAAGCAATACTTCTAAGTTTGCTGGATCAGCTTCCTGGGCTTGTATCATTGCTGCAATTGCCTGAATCCACAAAAAAATAACATTACAAGATGCATAAAGTAGTTGCCATAATGTTTTGAAATTTAGGAAGATCCTTATTGGTTAAGAGCCAATCTAGCAATCATCCAAACTCTACCTTCCAAAAATAAACATTTCAAAATAAAGGGCCAAGTAGAACACATTTGTAATAATCATCAAAAGACTAAATTAGTTTTCTCAGGTAATGCCAGATAATAACTAAAAAAAAAAAAAAAAGAATAGCACACTGTAGGCTGTCCATTAGTGACAAAGGACCCAAACAATTTTTCTTTTCATGACAAAAGTAACAACAATGTTACAAATTTATAACAAATGCCGTGCATGAATACCTTACATAAATTGTAACGTCAAGAAGATTATGGCATAGCATGGTAAATAAGGTGGGCACTGAGGCATTGTATGATACCAAATTGTTGGTCCCAGTTGTTGAGACAAACAAGGATCCACTGTGCATTTATAAGTTGTTTTCAGGGATTTTACCCTAATCGCCCATATTTCTACACAGATGAGAGCCCTCTCCACTCTAGTGATGGCTCCACTTTCATTGGCTATGGTGGTTCTGGATTGTAGTTATACTTCTTATTTTAGTATCATTTGAGCATTTTGTTTTGTTATTGAGTATCGATTTTTTTTCACAAATTAATTTGTGAATTATGAGCATTTTGTTTAATTAGTAATGTGCATAAGCATATACAAACAGAACTGACAAAATTAATTAACTACTTTTGGTGCCTAACACCATCCAAGCACCCAAGGTTGTCACCATGGTGCTTCAATAACCTTGGAGCACAATGTAATAGAAAAGAAGATGACTTCTTTTGATTCCACCCAAAAAATTGAGGTACAGAAATGAAATTTGACACAGAAATAGATATCCAACTGAGAAGACCATAATGTGAAAATCTAAAGGAAAATAATTCAACTTCAAAAGTTGGAATTCGTAGTTCACCTGTTGATCATCATCATTTTCTGCGTGTGTTATTCCAAGTAACCTCCAGCCTTCAGAATTGTTGGGATTCTTCATAACTTCAGCCTCTAATGCAAGGACAGCCTCACTCAGAAGCCCTTTGCGAAAGAGTTCCTGACCTTCTTTAAGAGGATGAGGATGACCAACATATGGATTCATATCCGAAAAAACATATGCCCTCCTTGGGATGTTATTCCCTTGCTTGGCCACTATTTGCTCATCTAAATACCTGTACATCAACCAGATTTCTAAACACCATATAACTACAAAAATTAAAAAAACCAAAAGTAGTAAAACTAACAAAATTAATTCTTACCAGAGCATCACTTCAGATGAAAATTGATACTTACGAAAACAAAGAAAAATAACCAAAAAACCTGTTTAATAACAACAAACCAACAAAAGAGGGCAAACCAAGTGCAAAAGGCTTCCACCAATGTGGCATCCAAAGAGAATTCGATTGCATGTATGCTTGCCTCAACAGGTGGAGAGATCATTTCTTTCATTTGAAAAAAGAGAGATATTTTCTTAAGATTCGAATCATAATCCTAAAACTTACCTTCTATTGGAAACTTAAAGGGTAAAAGCTGAACTTCAAATAATAAAACACAAAAAGTTACCAAGGAGCAGTAATCTATACCTGTTAGAATGACATATGTATTTCTACTGGGGATAAATCCTCCACTCTATCTGAGTCCTCTTTTGGTTTGTTGTTAAATGACAAATCCTGACCAAGGCAAGTGTGGGAAAATTTTTGGGACTTAAGCTTCATGCAATTTTGAGATCAAGGTGATCATCATCAACTGAATAATGTGCTTAAAAAATTAAAAATGACTGATTTTCTATTGAAACTGTTGATACAAATAAACAATTTCACTTGCTTTGATTTTCTGAAAGGTGACTAATCAATAAGAAATTAATTTCCCCTATTATTTAATTCTTGGAAATTCCCATTGATTCTAGAATTCCATCTCACGTTAAAATATATGTATATGTATAAACAAGTCCAAATCAAACAAAGAAGTCAATAGTGAAGAGCTCACTTTCCATATGCATCTGCCCAGTTATCAGCAGAACTACCCTCTTGTACAAATTCTTCAGCCCAATCCTGGACATTCAGTTTGGAAAACTCATTAACCCACTGATCGTCAACATCCTGTTTCCTCTCACTGGCAAAATCCTCTGCCCAGCTACCAGCTCCATGTGATAACTGCATGCCAGAGGCAACCATTATAAAAATTCTTCCAACATTAGATGTCAAAGAATTTTAAGAGAACTTCAGTAGGGCCCAAATCATAGCAGCGAAAGGAGTGACATGCAGAAATGCACAAGCATAAAGCATGACCAATAAAAAGTTGGTCCCCAATTCAAAACAGTGATGTCTTGCATGTGTCATGCAAATAAGACAGGCTTGACACCATTTATGTGGTACAATTTCTTTTAAGCCAACCAAAGGAAAATATTTAGTGAAAACAGTAAAACAGCAAAAAAAAACAAAAAAAGTATCATGTCCGTGTAATAAAAGCAACATGAAACAGGAGTCAGGGAGAGAATAAAAATGAACAAATAGCACAGGAGTCATTATTGGTCTATGTCTTAAATAAGCCACATCAGATACCATCCATATGAAAATTCTCCTGCTTCTCTCCAATTATCTTGGAGACCAAAATGGATCTGTTTGCAATTCTTTCCTTTCACCAGAATTTCAGTAAAGCACAATTATTCAATATTTCCTTGCAAAAATTGAACTTCAGAACACAGAGATTAGAAAGAATCAATTTTTTTGAAATAAACTACCTGATCACGTGCAAATTGTTCAGCCCAAGAATTAGGATGGACATCATGCTGTGTTTGAAACTCATTAGCCCAGTCACCAGACGCAGGAGTTGCTGCTGACTTGATTTGATTATCATCAATAAAGAGTTCACCGCGACTCATCTTAGAAACAAATTGAAGGAACTGCGAGTTCTATGTACCAAAAAGAGAAGGAAATCCATTAGACTTGGCATCAAATAAAAGTTGCACACATGTTTGAAGAATACAGGTTTAATGTAAGATTGCAATTTATGTTGAAGGATAAAGATGCCGCATTTATTAGCCACACAAGGAAAAATCAAAGACATCACTTTGAAGACTCCATCTAGATGACAAGACATGAAACAAAATTTAATTTATAGACATTATGACAGTTATATTGATCTGTGGTACTATCATATACAGCCGTGATCTATCATTCTAAGGATATGGTTTTATAAATACTGTAGATACAAGTAATATTACCAGGTCCAAGACTCAGGGAAACATTCAACTTTTGATGGAAAGGATATATAGAGATGATTGGGCCCAAAATGTGGTCCACACTATCATAACGACTAAGATAAGACAGTAAAATATAGAGAAATTGCAAGATGAAACAATGCTTTTGGCAGCATTCCCCTCATATTTCAGTTGTCATGTGCTAATCATAATCAGCGAATCAATTTGACCATGAAGGGTAAGATGTAGCTGGATGTGATTCAACATCAACCATGGTTATCTGAAATTGCATGTTTAAGTTGAGTTTGTTAAAGAAAAGAAATAGTTGAATTGTGATTCATTGGCCATTCACGGTCTGCTTAATTTTTTGCAATTTTTACACAATCTCATTTAACATAAGCATAACCTGAAAATAATGCTTTTGAGCCAGAAATGGTAAAGAGTAAAGACATGATACGTACAAAACAAGAATCAAAAATTAAAAGATTGTCCAAGCCTGTGCAGGGGATAAACTTTTTGAAGGATATCTAAAATAGTAGTTTGTGCCACAAAAATTTTATTTGTGACCTGACCTCAAGCTCATGCAATCAAACAATAGAGTCATTTAAACATTGTATGGTTGCAGCAAAAAAAGGCTGGTTTATATCTATGCAATAGAAATTGTGAAACACACTCTTCCAAACCATATTTGTAGGTATGTGTTGGACACAGATTCAGATTAGATACATGATGGATACATGATGTGCCATATCCAGGGTTTTTGGAAAGAACATAAAGCATTCTTCCCAGATTTGGCTTGGATAGATCTAGCATCTGACCAGGATTCTTTTGGACACCTCTAATCGAATATGTATTTTAATCCACTATTTTTCAAATGCATTTTTATATTGAACTAAACTTTATAGGATTGAAATCAAGCATATATACTTGACCCAATTGGAAATTTGAAAACTACTCAAAACTGAAAGGATCATACTTCTAAACAGGCAATAAAAAAACATAAATAATACATGCATATTGGTTACATTTTTCAGTTATCCTTATTTAACGATGTGTTGAAAGGGTAGATGCAACAGTTTATTTTCTCATAAAATCAGAAAATGAAGGTTTTATACCTGGAACTTTGGATTTGTATCTTGTCTGAGAGTGTGTTCAAGCATCCTCGTCTGCTCAATTGAAGCCATATTTGCAGCACCCAATTGACCAGGAGAACTCATCTGAGTTTCTTCCTATCCATGAGACAATGTATAAATATATTACATTGATATCATGGCATATCAAATGTAAGGAGATTATTGTAAGATACAGGTACAGATTCTTTCAAGATTCAAGACACATGGTATGTAAATACTGAGAATTGCATACATGAGTTTTAGACCTTCCTTAGAAAGACATTGAAAGCAGAGAAAGAAAATAGTAATCAAAGAAGCCTTCTGTCTGACATTGTTTTGTAAAAGCGTTAGAAGCCATTCAGGGAGTTTAGGAGGTGACATGACAACAAAAAGCAATGTCTTAATTTCAATAGGTGAGGTCAATAACATGAATCCTTTTCCTTAACATAATTTGCAAAAAATAATCATGCTTAATTAGAATATCCACTGAAAATTATAGATGTTATATGCAGAATTAAAATAGATTAGATGGAGTAGAGAAGCATGTCTAAAGTGTTATGTGATAAAAGAATATCCTTAAAATTAAAAGGACAATTCTAAAAATAAATTATTCACACAACTACACTTTATGTCACATAATAGACTGTTAAACATGAACATGTGCATAAAGTTAGTGTAACAAAAATACAAATGTTAAGAAGGATGAATGTAATATAATAAAAGATAAATTAAAAAAGATTGTATTCAAACTGGAATAGGAATTACACCAATTAAGCATAAAATAAAAGCAAATCATCTTAGATGGTGGTCGTATTCATAGAAGGTTTATAGATGCACATGTAAAAATGAGATTAATTAATAATGTAGGTAAAGTTATACGAAATAAAAGAAGACTAAAAATACTTGGTTATAAATAGTAAAAAATATTTAAAAGTATATAATTTTATAGAAGATTTAGTTGTAGACAGAAATAAACGATGGAATGGATTCATATAACTGAACCCACATAGTAAGACTAAGGCACTAATTATTGTGGTTGGATGCAATCATGGAAGTCAAGGGTGGATATTGACTTGAGCAAGAATAAGATCTTTGCAATGCCAATGCAACGGATAATTACCACTTTACTTTTGTGTCAACTTAATGATAACATTTCAAAAATTCATATCTTCCTATTTCATTCACCAATACCACTTCTTATAGACCGATAGGTTTACATAGAGGTGAAGAATGCACCAGACTGCAGGTAAATGAGAAGACATTGAAAGAAAAATATTTAGTGGCTAACTAATGCTTTGTCAAAAAATTGCTTTACAGACAGTCTGGAAGAGAAGAAATAAACTAAATATCTATTTTATGTGATGCATCTCTAAGGAACAAGAAATCCAATGGCTCAATTTCTTACTCCAGGAAAGATACTAACCTTCTGAAATTCGGAAGCCCAACCATTAACACCATGCTGCCGCTCAAATGAGTCTGCCCAAGAACCAAGATCACCACCACTCTGCTGACTAAATTCTGCAACCCATCTATCTGCTGCAGGAATCACAGCCCTTCTTGGTCCGAATTGAGATTCATTCCAATACTCATCAAGTTCTGGAGGCATTCCACCTAAAGTCCCTTGCACACGATCATCACTATCAATATCGAGAGAATGCAGAAGTGTATTTAGCTGCAGAAGATAAAAAGAAACTGATTAAAATAAAAAATGCACGATGGGATGGAGTTAGTCCATAAAAAATTGATAGATACGGGATAACAATAAGGAAGACAGAGCAATACTAGATGGATTCCATGTTTGTGTTCAATACATATTGGACATAATCACACCAACACTTGTTGATTAATCCTCACCATGGCAAGCAAAATTACAACAGCACGTGAACATTTTGATTAATCTTCACTTGTTGTGTATTGTTACATAGATACAAATGTTCAAGCTTTCATATGACTTACTTCTACTGTACTAGTGCCATATTTGGTGGAGATTATGGATGGTTCAAGCTATATACAAAATGAAGGTATAGAGGAGACATCAGATTATGGTGAATCGTAAGATATTGTTCATGATATGACAAACGACATGTTTGGTTCAGATTGAGTGATGTATATCTTGACATACTAGTATTAAAGTCCAGAATCAATTGCATAATCTAGAGATTGAAAAAAAAGGTGAATTCTATCATTTTGAGAATCATGACTAAAAACACATCAAGCACAATCTACCCAATTATAACTATTGGAAAGAAGAAGAAAAGGATCATTCTCATTACACTCTACTATAGGGTTACAAGGTACATATATATACTCCTACACAACTATTACTAAATGGATATCCATTTAGTGACTAAATGGATCTCCGAGGAATAACATACATTTAACAATAACTAAAATTTATATCAAAAGTATTTGATCCAAATTATCATCACAAAAAGGGAAAACATGGAAATTGTTGCTAAAGATTTAGTGGTTGTTTTTGTTTTACATTAAAATAACTAAATGTCATTTGTACCCTTATATGGCCAAGGTGTGATAATATTCCATTTGGTTTTGTGCAAAGGATATTTTGGGAATATGTGTGGCAAACGTTGGCTCAGTCTATCTTGCAAGGCTTCTCTTAATAGTATAGAACTATAGATAATCTAAAAATGTCACAATCTACACACTCCATAATCAACCAAACAACACCTAAGTATCCATGACCATGCAGCTAGGCTGGATTTGATGTCCACATAAATTAGCTTTTGACTAGAGGCTTGATACTCCAGCTGTTAACATAACAAAATTTGTGCAGTGGAAGTTGTGTCAATTTCTACGGTTAAGCTAATCCTATTTTCTTGTTTGGTTCTGATACTAACTAGAAAATGATTCCTATTAGAATTTCGTGCCAGAATTTCAATCAAACACATCTCTGTTATGGACAAATCCTATGGAATAATCATTTATATGAGTGAATCGTCAATAAATAAATGATTAAATTCACTCCACCCTCTCCAAAAAGGATCATGATACATACCAATACTTGGATGCCAAATTTTAGGACAAAATGGATCTATAAATCAAATAGGGAAAAGAAAATTAGGAGACCAGATTCATCACCTAGAAACAACTCAAAAAAATAGTTCAATTTAAGAAATAAAACACAAATTGATGTTTCATGAACTAGGTGAATGATTTGAACCTGAGTATCTATATACTCTTGGCCTTTGTCTGCAAATATGTGGCGTGCCATGATACAGCTCCGATCACGTATGCATTGTTTCTCATTTTTGGACAACCCTAGAACAGGAAGTTTCACTGGCACGAATGGAACATGGCCAAAGCTACTTTGCACAAAAGAGTGCAAGAAGGTAGACAATGCTCTTTGTGGTGGATCTGAAAGATTGAAGCGGAAGGTTATTAATTTCAGTACATTCATTGGAACTTGAAACAAGCAGATTCTATCAAAACTTACGACAAACTGAAATATATACCAAGTTGAATTCAACAGACAATTGCAGAAAGTTAAAAAATGAATAGGTGAGAACCATGCAATAGATGGAATGAAAGAATAAAGATAGACAAGAGGAGACACACTGCATAAAGAATTCTTAAAAAAGCAAATGCACATCCAAAACATACTATCCCAAGTAGGTCCACGCTGAGCACCATGGTTATAGATCTGCTCAAATTCAGAAAAAGAGGCTCCATGTTGCATTCCCTGTGAAATTCCAGCAACTGGAGCCCCTCGGGCCTCACCCCATGCCTCCACAAAAGCTCCTCGGTCACCAGAATGGAACCCACTAAGAAATTGTGAACCCTGTAGGAGAAAGGCCAAAACTTTCCATAAAAGGAGGTGCATGATAAGAACTAACATAATGCACGTGTAAATTGTATGACTTACAATTTATGAGTGAAGATAGAATGGCAGGTGGTTACCATAGAAGTGTTGATAAGAGATCATAGTTTGGATTTAAGAACTAAAACAAATATAAATATGTACAGATAATTTGTTGAGAAAATTGTATAGCTTAGTACTTTTTTATCTTAACTATAAGGTCATAAGATTCAATATCCTCTATCGACAATTATAGTTTTTTTGTGATGATTGAACCTCGATGCAAATCCATGGTGGGTGCTTCCCTTGATATAATAGATACAGGTAAGCATTCCTAATGACACCACTACGAAACTTTCTTGGTGGCAGCACCCTTTTATTAATGTTTTACTTTAAATTTTAAAAAAATTATATAATTATGTAATCTATGTTATAATCCGTTATATATTAAATTTTCATATTAGTTTGGGTTATATTCATTATTTTATTTTTACATAAAAATCAGCAATTAAAACTTAACTGAAAAATGGTGAATTTTAAGACCTTTAGAACAAGCATCGATACTTATGCAATGCAAGTAAAAATTTTACAATGTATTTATAGTGATCTAGTTATAAAATCTATACGATTCTTTTTAACCTCTAGTAGATATAAGAACGGCAGAAGTACAAGAAGTAAATCAAGAACCTGCACTTCCGGCTGGTGATTGGTGAGTTCAGACCCAGGAATATTCGCCAAGGGAGCTTCGGGTGTAAACCCCAGGGAAGCATCAGGGCCTGCAGTAGAAGAACTTCCTGGGAGCCCCTTCAACTCCTATTTTGCAACAATAAGAACGAAAATTGTTTAGCACAAGAGAAACACAATAAGATCGAGAAAAGTGACTATCACAATTCCAGTGCATTTCAAAGAGCAGAGCTTCGATTCCACGCGGGAAGCTAGTGATTGCAACCGCAAAGATGAAAAAACCGAAGCCTTTGCGCTTAAGTGAGAGGAGAGAGAAAAACAGAACGATCAGATGTGGAGCGAACCTGTGCGCGGGAAGAGGAGCCGAGCACGGCGTTCGCTAAGCCGTCCATAGGATTCCTCGCCGCCGAGCTCCCCGGAACGACGCACTCCGGCGTCCCTGCGATCAAGTCTCGCATCGACATCTTCTCCTTCTCCGGCTGCTAGGAGAGACGGGGCTCGTCGGATTTCGGGAGGAGAAGAATCGAAACCTACTGCAACCTGCCGGAAGCAAGCAGGCAAATGGGGCCGATGGCTTCCAAACAATTTCAGGTTGGTGGGCATGAATCTGACAAAGCGAATCCAGGCAAAATATTTTTAGTTTTAGATTGTATTAATGAAATCAAAGAAAATCAATTTTTTTTTACAATATTAAAATAATAATTATATTAATCATTAAAATAATATTTTAATAATTAAAAGACTTTTTATTAAAACTTATCATCTCACATTTGAAACTTCTAGAATGATATCGATATAATAATGATTACAAATAATAATGATAATTATATTAAAAAATTCACCTACAATTTAAAATTTGCAGTACCAGGAAATATCGAAAAGAAGAAAACTCAAAATATTTCAAAGTAAAGCCTTTTACAAATTAAAAAAATGAAAAAAGAAAGAATAAAGCAAGAATTAATTTTATTCCTCCGCTTCACGGCTTCAGTCACATCCATCCATCTTTTTGAAGCAATTTACGTAACATTAATAATAATAGATGTTGCATAACGATTATAAACAGAAAAAACTTTATTTGTAACATTTGTCAGGATACTAAAGAAAAGGTATTCTAATCAAAAAATAGTGAATACTAAGATGATATTCTAAGAAAAATTAAAATGTGTAATTAAAAGCAAAAGAAAGAAAAATAAATTTACGATATTTTATTTTTAATTTGATTCCATTAAAGCATTTGTACAATATATGAAAAGAAAAGACAAATATTTTTATTTTAAATTCTACCTTAAAAAAGTAAGCAATACATTTAAATGCAATAGCGTGAACTAAAGGAATTTACTTTCAACTGAAAAATATACACGATAAATTTACATTTTTTGGTTAAAATGTGAATGCTTTCCCCTTTTGTTGATTTTTTTATTTTCCAGGCTTAAAAAGGAACCACTCATCTTTTGGAAATAATAAATTTTATTCTAAAACTTCCTCAAAAATATTTGGCATGGTATATGGGCATTATTTTTCCCATACCTATGTTAACTACCATATCTTTTATCATATATATACATCTTCTATTTTGAAGTTCACAAGAAAATTCTATGTAATCCATAAGAATTAATAGTAGGCCTTTTTTTTTCAAGGATGAAACGCTATCTTTTTTATCGAGTTATTTATATGATTATATCTTTTATTTTTCTCAATTATCATTTTAACGTTTTAAACTTCAAAGTACATCATTTTAATACTTTGAAGATTACTTAAATACCATTTGATTATCTCATACTTTCATTTTTGATTGCCTGTGATCTTAATTAACTCACTGGTGATCTCAGTAAAAAATTTTAGCGCGCGTTAAGTATGTTACTTTATTTGTATCAATATGGTTACCAGTAACCTAGTGTCGATATTTGTGACTTGATTAATAAGGAAAAAAAATTATTAACACAATTAGACCCTTAAAAGTATCATATACGATATTAATGAGACTTAAGTGAAATTTATGTCATCATATTTGAAGTTTTTAAAGATCATTCGTTAGATTTGCAACTCCACCGATCAAGGCTGTTAGGATTAGATGCATATATCTTCATTTACGTATCAATATATAAATTTTATTTGGTAAAACTTCTATATTTATTAAATTAGAAGTTTACTTTTTTTTTTAGTTAAGTAAGAAATTTTTTTTATTTTTTTCTAATAATTAAAGTAAAAAAATTTATTTTAATTACACTAGTTATTAAAATATATATAATACACAACTCACGTGAAGGCATGACCATTCAAAAACATGAGCTGGATGAAGTGCTTACTGCAGAGTCTTCCAAAAGAACACAGACTGAAGATTCAAACGGACAGCCGCGATTTGGAGATGAGGATGCCGTCGGAATCGGCGTACAGCCACTCGCCGTCGCGGATCAAGGTGCCCCCAACGTGGACCGGGACGCGCTTCTCGCCCACGCCCCTCTTGTTGGACTTGCGGGGGTGGGATGCCAACGCCCTGACGCCGATGAGGCAGCCATCGATCTCGTCCACGTCCCTGACGCAGCCGTTCACCAGGATGCCGGCCCACCCCTTGTTCTGGGCCAGCTGCCCTAGGTTGCCCCCCACCAGCGCGCACCGCATGCTCCCCCCGCCGTCCACGACCAGGACCCGCCCCTCCCCCGGCGTCTCCAGCACCTCCCTCACCAGCACGTTGTCCTCCAACACCTTGAGGGTGACCACGGGGCCGGAGAACGTCTGGCGCTGCCCGTAGATCTTGAAGATCGGCTCGAGGACCCGAAGGTCCCCGTTCGCCAGGAGGTCGCCGTTAGCGTCGCATGCCTCGGCCGTAGCCACATCAGCAGCCATCTATCTACCTGGCTGATGACAAGGAAAGTGACGTTAGACTTTTGTGAATAATAAAAATTAAGAGACAAAAAAATTATAAAAAGATTTATTTTAATTTTTAATTTTATATAAATATTTGAAAATTTAATTTTTTTCTATGTTTTTAATTTCGTAGATTTCAACGTGCATAAATCCCCTGGTATTTCTAAAGTTTTGATAATAATTTTTATCTTTGCCTTTGCAACCAATTAAATTATTTTAATGGATTAAGTTGATGTTTCAGAGTTCTTCAGAAATGTAATTTTCTTTAGATCATATTTATTAATTTATTTTTAATTTTATACAAATTCTTATATATTATTATCATTATATAAATTTTCATCTTAAAATTTAAAAATTTGAAATTACAATAACATATCAACTTAATAAAACCGGTGCATATGATATGGATGTGGATAAATAAAAAAAATCTGAATTGAATAACCACGTGATTAAAATCAAAGACGGAAAAAGTAGGGAGTGACCTTCCAAAAACCTCGATGATCGCAAGGAAAGCAAAAAAAGAAAAAGCTCGGGAGCGTTACAACCACGAAGAGGAACATCACAATAAGGTCATATCATCAACACATTTACAAGAAGATGCGAAACAATCCATTCCATGCGTATTTGGATGAATAAAAGAAAGGTAGAACAAGAAGCAATTAGAAGGAGTTGCAACTGAAAACGAACCAGTTCTTAACCAGCCAAACCCATCAACGGATCTGCTTATAAGACCACCGAACTTGCAAATCAATGGAATTTCCCCAAACGACGAATGATCGATCGATCGCGCGGAGAAAACAAACGATTCGTACACGAAAAGCAGCTGCCCAAGTGCGGCGATCGAAGGTATGAATAAAACCCAAGGCAAAGAAGAATAGATGCATAAAACCCAGGAGACGGAGCAAGCTCGCTTACCTTGCAGAGATAGAAGTTAAACCAAACTCTCAGGGATGAAAATATATCTGTCCAATCAAATTACTCGACCTTCTTGTTGAAGTGGGCAGCCAGAGCAGGGAGCCTCGCCTCTTGGAAACTGCACACAGCAGTACAGCGCCGCGGTGAGGAAGATACCTTGCAACAACGAAAGGAGAAAGGCGAGGAGATGAACGGCAAGAGGGGGTCCACCGGGGGAGGTTTCGCTTTCACGGGCAAGGCCCAATCTATTACCGGACTTCCAAGTAGATGAACGGCTGTGATTATTTCGTGAAAAGATATAAAAATCTAATTAAGGACCCGTTTGTCTGAATATTTGACGTGTTAAGGTGAATTTTATAATTTTTTAAAAAATTATACCATTATAAAAAGCAACGATAGTATTTTTTTAAAATTTATAATAAATAATAAATAAAATAAGTAAAAGAATAATATATAATATTAATTATAATAATGTGATATTGTAATAAATAATGAATAAAATATACAATAAAATAATAAATAATATTTATTATATTAATACTATTTTTTTAGAGTTACAATGAATGATAATATATTATAAAATATCTTGATATATAATGAAAAATGTGATTGTATAGTAATAAACATTCTGATAAATAAAATAAAGATAATTTTTTAGAGTTATAATGATAATATTTTTTAATAGTTATCGCATCTAATGAATAGTAAAAAATGTAAAAATTATTTTGATAAATGATACTATAAAATATTTTGATATATAATGAAAAACGTGATTGTATAATAATAAACATTCTGATAAATAAAATAAGGATAATATTCGTTAGAGATTAAAATATTTTTTATTAAACTTATAGTCTCATGTTAAAACTTTATTTACACATTTAAATTATCTTAATTTCCAAAAAAAGTAGTCACTGTTCAGTAGTGTTCGTTAGGCATGGTAAATCGATAATTAAAAACGTTTGGTTCGTTGCACTGGGCCCGCTTACGGTTGTCAGTTACTTTTCGTAGCTACCGTCGCCACGGCCCGGCCCACCACGGGACTTTATGGGCCGGTTAAATTAGAATTTAGAAGCCGCTGGATCGTGTTTACGATGACAACGGCAAATAAGCAAGTATTACGCTGATGAGTTGATGCGCACGTGGTAGCCAGGCTCGAGTGGTGGCGCAGCACGAAGTCAGATTGCGGTGCCACTTTTGTCGTGCCGTGCCCACCACCTTCGTGGTTAGATCCACGCACGTACTTCGATTTATTCGGTAATCGGTTGCTCCGATTGAGTATTTACCTGCGAGAAATTTTAAGTTTAGTAATTTTAATTTTAACAAAAGAATTATATTTTTATAATTTTAAATTAAAATTATATAATTTTAATTTAAAGTTATAAAAGGTAAATTCTTTACCAGAGTTCATATTCAAAGGAAGTTTTAAACAACATTACTCCTAACTGTTTTCTTGCTCTCAGAGTAATTTTGAGGAGTCAGTGTAAATTACCAATGACGTTATTATAAAGATTGAAGTTGTGGCTTGGTGATTTTGAGAATTCTTTTAAATCTTAAGATCTCGTATTTGATTCTCTACTTAAATATAAATTTTTTATGAATTCATAACTGTATTTTTCAACTTTTTAATTACCTGGTGCTCTTATTATTGTATTTGATCTAGAAGACTAATACATCATTTCAATGTAGTTATTTTTTTAATAAGCGGAGAAGTAGCTTATACATCACTCCTCCCTACTCTTTATCGTTCTTCTATCTTTAAAAATATCTTTTTAAAACAACGTATCCTTAAGGAGAAAATTAAAACTTTATAAAAATTATTATTCAATAAATAAACATAAATTTTAAATTACAATTCCTTTTTTCAAATATTACTTATTCAAGAAACTATTATAATAAAGTTATCTTTTCCTCGGTGCGATCGTTAAAAAAATGTAATGATGTCATCTCCAAGAATTTACATTTTGACGTTAGAAATTCAGAAATGTTTTTAATAAAATGATTATTTTTATGTTTATTAAGATTTTTTACCAATTAAATTATTACATTTGGTCACATAAATATCAATTTTTTTAAAGATCTTTCTATTTTTTCCTCTCTTCCACCGCACCAAATCCATCGATTTCGACAAAAATGTATGGCGAGGAAAATTTTTTTTTAAGAAAACTGATGGTGTTCGAAGTGATTGCAAGTCGACACACGAGGGCATCGCACGTGTAAAGCCTGTATTATCTATGAATGCTGTGACTGCATTCTCTCTTTTCGCACGTACGCGTCGTTATAAAAATGGTGACGGATGGTTGAGAAGTAGACGCACGGTGCGGGGGAGTGCGCTGCCGCGTACTTTTGTGCACACGTATGGATGACTTGTAATAAAAAATTATAATTATTTATTATAAAAAATTGAATCTTATATATATAATATAAACTAATAAATAATATTTATAAAATCACCCACTCCAGTGCACGCGCGTATAAAAAAACGTGCTTTGTTCTTCCGCCGGAAGTTAGATTTTGAAACTCCGAGGTCTCCTCCTCCTCCGCCGCCTCGCAGGCCACCGATCATCGGAGAAATGTCCGATCAACATGGTCTCCTTGCCCCCACCCAATTCGTAGAGCCTCATTTGTTCCCAAAATTATCCGATCGAACCTTGACATCAATTGGAATTCTCCAAAACCCAAACATGGATTTTTTCACAGCCGTCGTCATCTTCTCTGCTTTATTTCTCACGGCGAGGGCCACCGCCGACGATGCAGCGGCGCTGCTGGCATTCCGAGATTCCTCTATTGATGCTGACCCATTCAACAGCTTGGAGAGTTGGACCACAACTTCTGGCAACCCTGCAAGTCCGTGCTCCTGGTATGGTGTCGACTGCTCCGGCGATGGTCGCGTCACCGGAGTGGACCTCAACAACCTACGTCTCAAGGGAATCCTCCACATCGGCGATCTCATGGCATTGCCGAGTGGCATTGCTCCCGTTCAACTACATATCTCATGGCATTGCTCCGGCGATGGTGACGAATGTGGGAGGCTCCGTCTGCCCCGGCTTCGGTGACATGTTTGAGTTCGAGGGCGTCCGGGCGGATAGGTTCCAAAGGCACCGGCTGGTACACGGGTGCCCGAGGATAAGGATCTACACCGGGCACATGGATGCTCCATTCGCAAACAACGGCAGCATGGTGTACGTGGATCTCTCACACAACTTGCTCACCAGTCCGATCCCGGAGAGCCTGGGCAGCATGGCGCACCTCCTTGTCATGTCCATGAGCCACAACCGACTCGCTGGTCCAATACCTGGCAGCTTCCAGGGCCTGCGGTCGGTGGAAATTTTCGACCTTTCGCGCAATGCTCTCGGCGGTGGCATCCCCCCCGAGCTCGGCTCCCTCAGCCTCAGCCTGTTCGACGTGTCGCACAACAACCTCTCCGGTCCGATTCCTACCTCCGGGCAGATGATGACGTTCCCGGTGGGGAGCTTCGAGGGCAATCCCGGCCTCCCGCTGCCGTCGTGCGCGTCGGACCCAGCGGAACAGAATTCGAACGACGCAGATGCTGGGGGGAAGAGGCGGGTGATAGGTGCGAGCGTCGCGATCGGTATCGCGATCTCGGCGCTGGTGGTGTCGGTGTTCCTTCTCTTCAGGGTGAGGAGGAGTCAGAGGACGGACGAGTTAAGGAATGCTTACGAGACGGGGAGGAGGAGCAGTTGGAAGATCACCGGAGTCGTGGAGCCGCTCAGCGTCAACGTGTCAACGTTCGAGAAGCCGCTCCGGAAGCTCACCTTCGCCCACCTCCTTGATGCCACCAACGGGTTCAGCGAAGACAGCCTGATCGGATGCGGGGGATTCGGGGAGGTGTACAAGGCACGCCTCAAGGACGGGACGGTTGTCGCGATCAAAGAAGCTTGTCCACGCCACGAACCAGGGGGACCGGGAGTTCGTGGCGGAGATGGAGACGATCGGGAAGGTGAGGCACCGACACCTGGTGCCGCTCCTCGGCTACTGCAAGGTGGGAGAGGAGAGGCTTCTGGTGTACGAGTACATGAGACACGGGAGCTTGGACAAGGTGCTGGTGGGGAGAAAGGAGGAGGGGACGCTTCAGCTCGGCTGGGCGACCAGGAAGAAGATCGCGGTTGGGTCGGCGAGGGGGCTGGCCTTCATCCACCACAACTGCATACCCCACATCATCCACCGCGACATGAAGTCCAGCAACGTCCTTGTCGACCACAACCTAGACGCCCGCGTGTCGGACTTCGGGATGGCCAGGCTGGTGAACGCCGCCGAAACACACCTCAGCGTCAGCTCCCTCACCGGCACGCCCGGCTACGTCCCACCGGAGTACTACCAGAGCTTCCGATGCACCATGAAGGGCGACGTCTACAGCTACGGAGTCGTGCTGCTCGAACTGCTCACCCGCAAGAAACCCATCCACCCCGAATTCGGAGACAACAACTCGTGGGTTGGGCGAAGCAGATGGTGAAGGAGAACAACTTCGGGGGCGTCATCGACCCCGACCTCCTCGGTCATCACTCGGACGAGCCCGAGATCTTCCGGTTCCTGAAGATCGCCTGCGACTGTTTGGAGGACAGGCCACTCCGGCGACCAACCATGCTTCAAGTATTGTCCATGTTCAAGGAGATTCAGGGCGATTCCGACGTACTCGAAGGGATATCCCTCGAGAGTACGGTAATCGACGAGTCCAGAGAAAGAATGCCTTAAAGATGTTTTTCAATTTCACTTTATGTGAGAAAAAGTAATTTTAAGATGAACGTATAAAAATAAGACTATTTTGATAATAATAAAAATAAATAAAAAATAAAAATATCATTGTAAAAATAAGAACATTTTAAAAAATTAAGATTAGAAAAAAAAAAAAAAAAACCTAAAGCATATACGTGTGCGCTTTTGACGTATGCCTGCACCAAAAGTGTTTGTTCACAAGATTCACTGCTCTGTAACACAATGGAAAGCATGTTGATTTTTTACGTATACCTATGGTCTGTACCTGCACCTTTCTTTTCTTGCACACTTTTCCCAATCATCATCAATGGAAAATTCTGCACCTTTGAAATTATTGACTTTCAAGCCCAATTTATTTTTTTTAAAAAAAAATTATTACTTTAAGATAATTTTTCTCTATTAATAAAAATTCAAACTAAAGAATATAAAATGAAAAGTTCTTCAAAAGATTAAGATAGCACTTTAATAATAAAATACTGTCTTGTTCTATTATTCTTTCGACTGCATATGCATGAAAATCTAAAATGTAATCCAGCTAGTGAAAATATTCCATTCTACCGTATAGCATTAGAACTGCAAAGCATCTCTTTCAATCGTGATACCACAGTAACAAGTCAACTTCTTGGGCAAGACAAATAATGTTGTTAATAATCTTATCAACCCTAACATTAGTTTCTTACCCTAAGAACGTACGGAAAACTACATCTTCGAATTTAAAACAACATTGTCCAACCACATGCGCTTCAACAACTTACATCTAAAGAAACCAATGGCAGCCAGCATGCTAAAAAAGACCAAAACACTTGACCAAACAGGGCCGAATAAAATTCAAGATGGAGCAACCAAGTAAATGAAAGAACGCAGTAGCAAACTTATGTCAACCCATGTTGAGCGAAAAAAAAGGGGGATTTACAGCAGCATGGGCAAAATCATTAGTTACTTTAAAACATTTCACCACCAAAAATTACACTGAGCAAAGTTTACATGGTAACGATGGACCAAACCCATCTGAAATAGGAAAAATTTGATCTGAAATTAATAGCGCAATAGGGGAAGAAAATAAGGGATAAAGATCGCATAACAAGAAAGAAAGGATCAACCAACCTCATCTGCACGGACGATCCAAGTATAACTTGGTTCCAAGCGCAAACTTGAAATGCCCTGATTGGAAAACCAAAGGAAATAGCGCATAAAAGAAAACCTAACACTTAAATTAATCAAAAGAAGTCAGACAACAAAAATACAAGGACAAGGCATGATGGAAACAACAAAAAAAGATTCAAGGAAAAACACAATAAGGAAACCTAGATGTTCTCAGAAAAAGCCTCCTATCAAAAATAATAAAGACTAGTAGACAGAAAAGTCCGTCAAAACAATAAGATCTGTGTGTGTTCGGAAGAACCTTTAGATACAAAAGAAAACACTATATCCCCAAACCATTCCTAGAAAACAAAAAAAAAATGCAATGAAGTAGGTTGGTACTAAATCAGACTTACCAAAAAATCACACATATAAAATCGGTGGCCCTAAAAAAATTCATCCATGCATAAAACATGTGCAATCAAAACAATGATCAATCCATGGTGTGTTTCCTATTTCCCACAATTTCACCTTATCTTTCCTAGGAATGAACGCTCGACCAAGAAAAGGTCCCAAAATGGCAAAATGTAATGAAGCAAGTAGGTACTAAATCAGGCTTACCAAAACATCAGACAGATCCGTGGCCCAAAAAAAATTCATTTATACATAAAAACATGCACAATCAAAACAATGACCAATCCATGGTGCATTTCCTATTTCCCACCATTTCACCCCATCTTTCCTTGCAATCAACACTCATCCAAGAAAAAGTCCCATCAGGCACCACTGATGGCAAGCATCCCCCCTCTGACCAATCCATGTTCCACAATTCCACCCCAAACAAGTTAGGAGCAAGAAAAGGAATGTTGCATCTTCCAACGATGGAGAGACATCACCTTTGCTGGTGGTCACCGAGGTTGTGCAGCAGCACTTTGCCACCAGACCTACTGATGTGATCCTTACATTGTGTTGGAAGATGGGGATGACATGGATGAAGGCCCTGTTTGCCACCATGAACCAAAAACCAACACCTGGCTCCAGTATTCTTGTTCAGAAAAATTTCACAAGAAAATGGTTTTTTTTCCTCAGGTCTTATTAAAATAGTTCACTTATTACCTGTTGAGATGGAAGAGTGGAAAAGTTCTTTGTATATTAAGTTCAGTTTATTCTCTACATTTATTAATGTAGAATTATTCTAACATTCTTCCTTACTTATAATTTATTTTTAATTTTTTATACTTACAAATATCTACAGGTGAATATGTATAAATTGACTCTGATACCATATTAAAATTTTATCTCAAAATCAATTAGTTATGATTACAAGAATTCTTTATATATTAAATTTAGTTTATTCCCTATATTTATTAATGTGAAATTATTCTAACACTCTCTCATTTGTGACTTATTTTTTATGCCTACAAGTATCCGTAAGTGGATGTGTGTAAACTAGTTTTGATACTATGTTGAAATTTCATTTCAAAATCAATTTACTATGTGAGTAGAAAAATTCTTTATACATTAATTTCAATTCATTCTCTACATTTATCAAGACTATTCTAACATTACTAATGAAAATGGAATATTTGATATTTGAATCATTTGATTGCAAAAGATAAAAAATTGTATACGAACCTTTTCATTGGAAATGATTTTTCCCAAAAATAAGACTTAAATTGAAAAATTAAGCAGGTGAAAATTATACGACATTCTAACAATAAAAATTTCATTTATCATGACAAACAATAACATTATATTTATATACATGATTACAAAACAATCAGGAACCAACTCTGGTAACATTTAAGACTAAACCGTCCATAACCATATAATACAGTAATGGGGAAATTGATCTTTCAAGTTGGAGGCTAGAGAGGATTGTCCATCTTTCAAAATTTTCTAAGTATAACCATCATTCTCAAGCTAAGTCACTGGTTTCCATGACAAGACCGTGAGCATAGAGCAGGAAGCAGATTGTTCAGATAAGATGAATGGGAAATTCTGATCATAAAACATCCTACCCACATAACAACTTTTTTTGAAAAAAAAACCACGAAAAAGAAATGTGTGATAAAAATTTCCAATACCATCAATGACTACATGAAGTGATCTCTTGTTGACCACCTTGTTTACTTTGTTCGTACATAGTCTTGCAGCGATCTAATTCCTCCCTGCAAAATCAACCATGCATGGTCTTTATAGGAACAAAGCACTAACACATTTAATGAACTTAATGACTTCTCATAGCATTAACACAGCAAGTACAATAAACAAATCACTCCCTTATTGGACTAAAATAGAGGCTTAGATCATATCAAAACAGTAAAAAGATAATGTACATTTCTTGAAGATAATCTGCGGTATACAAGAAGGTAATGGATTGAAGGCGTGTCCTAACACAATGATAAGTTTACTCCATTATAACTTTAGGTCATAAGCTTGAATCTTAGGGAAACATCCACTCCATTTATATAGGGTGAAGCTATGTACAAGTAGATCCTTCCCACTCCACATAGGTAGGAGCCTTATGGACTAGGATTCCCTTTTTTAAAGAAGGTAATGGATTCTTAACTTGGCACATAAGTATAGGAGGTCAGAAAACCTGAAGGCATTCCCCATTGCAAACCAAATTGCTATGTGCTTACAGGAATGTACGGATTCCTAACTTGGTAGGTTATCATAGTTCTTTTCTATCGATCAGAATATTCCTTCAAAAGTGAATTAGTTATGAAGACAAAACATGCCCATGAAACAATTTTGGTGTATGACCATGAATGAGTATGATTACACCACAATGCTCAATGTCATACCAAGAAACAACCCAAAATGGAGAATTGAAGCAAATTATTTTATTGCAAACTAAAACATAATAAAAGGAAAACACATAGCTGTATAGAAAAGGACATTCATACAATATGGTCAGAACCATTTTGGACTTGGGTCCCAACAAAGCACTAGACTTTTAGGCAAATAAAATGACTCCATTAAAAGAAACGAGCTGGGATAGCTCAGCTGGTCACCCAAGTACATTGGCGGTGTCCCAAGTTTTAATTACCTGCATAGGCTACTGCCATTAAATCTGAGGCCTTACCCTTTGCTGTTACCTGGTTATCAGCTTTGGTAGAGGAAAGTATTCCCTTGGTTACCAAAAAAATTATTTCATTTAAAAGAGAAAAATAAGAATAAACATATGAAGGGGTTATTCTCTCAAAAATTTAACAATAAAAAACTTAAAAAAATAACTTATAGAAGAAATTAATACCAACATGAACAGCAATACCAACAATTTCAGTTTTGCAAATAAAATAGGTAATAAAGGATCTGGTGGTAATTTATATATTATTCTTTATAAATTAGTCAACACACACCTGAGACAGTGGGCAATGGCATCATAATGAAGAAGGCCATGGACTTTTCTTTTCCCGTCCCTTTTGAGTTCACCACGTCTGACCACTGGCAACTGCTTGATTCCTTTTGCTTCCATCAGCTCCTTAGCAGTAGCCAAGTCCATATCAGGAAAGCATGTTAAAAGACCACGCTCAATACCACGATAGCGTATACCTCGAGTACAAATAGATGATACGTGACATGTGTTGACCTGTGAATGTTACATTTCAATGGAATGGCCATAGTAATCAAGACAATAGACAATAGCAAGGCTAAAACCCTTGAAAGCCCCAGCAAGAGCCAAGGAAATAGTCCAACTAAAGTAAGTTGATAGATTATAAAATAGAAATATATATGTAACTAGACAATAACGTACACATTTAACCACATGATAATTTAATTGAATGCCCTAAAATTTATAATGTATAAACAAGCAGATAGTAATGTCAACATATTTTATATATGCATTCTGGTCATATTATATAATATAGAGTGTTTAAAAATCTCTAACGAATAAAGAGGATTTTAGTCGTATATATAGTTTCTTTTGCATCTACATCAATAGAAAATGTAAAGAGAGATAAAAATAGGATAAAGTTCAATGTATTCAGGAATAACAACATAAACTCATTTATTTATATGAAAAAAGGATGGAAACAAAAACAAAAGAAGATAGTTGAGAACTAAGTGCCAAGAAGTGATGAAAAGCATGTAGAAATAGAATAGAAGAATAAAATGAGGAAGAAAGTGATGTTAAGGCGTCAAAATAGAAAATAGAAGTATAAAATATAAAAGAAAATTAAATTAAAAGATAGAAAGAAACATCATTAAAATTATAAAATTTCAATAAAGCAACTAAAGTGATTAAGGCAATGAAGTGACGAAAGTATATTAAGCTAACGTAATACAATCACATAATTGAATTGAGCCACCCAAAGACTTGTCAAGGTGATCTGTGGTACTTGGCTTAGCTCAATAGCTCAAGGCAACAAGGCAGCACAATAATAACCATGAGAAGGCCCCATCAATATTACAAGTAAAAGGTCTACTAGAAAGCATTGTCCATAAAAGAATGTTTTTCAATGGAATTCAAACTTAACATGCTAATTGAGGAAGAAGCCTTGTATTTTGATAAACATAACTAGTTTATTTATCACAAACTAGCCAATCACTAGTACAATAGGTTAACCTAAATCATTTACAAGTTGAAAATGTGAATCAAATTTCATATGAGAAACAGTTTCCACTACAATGTTGTACAACAACAATCTAAATCATAATCCCATTATATGGGGTTAGCGATGTAAATCTTTTTTGCCTTTGTATTTCTATCCATGGTCAAATATTTGATTAAATTAGTTCAATTTAATTTTTTCTCGTAATTAATAATCAATTAGTTTTAGGCCTATCTACTCTTTTTAGTTTCGTTTATAATAATTAATTCTCCTCTCCTAACTAATGCATTCCTTGATCTTCTAAAGATATGAACAAATCACCTAAGTCATTTTCTTTTATTTAATTTTCAATTAGTGCAATTCCTAATTTATTTCTAATAAAATTAGTTTTTAGCTTATCCCTTATGGTATTATCACTCATCCATCTACAGCTTTTTTGCATATGATTATCTTTTACAACCTAACATTCTAAACCATAAAGTATAATTAGGCAGATAGCCATTCATTCATTTAAGTATATACTTTCATCATTTACCTTTATTTTCATTGAACTTACATTCCATATATTTATTTAGTTTTTAACCTACTCAATTTAAATCCTTTGGACTCTAAAGTATCTTTCCATAATTTTAATTTAGAATTAATTTCTATCTTACTTTCATCAACTAAAACTGTCATCAACAAATAACATACACCAATATATTTTTCTTTGAATTTCCTTAGTTATTTCATCCATAAGTAAAATAAATAAATAAAAACTTAGAGTGGACTCTTGATGTAAACTTATGTCTATTGGAAAATTTCTAGTTTCTCCTCTTAAAGTTTTAACACTAGTAATTGTTTTTTCATATATGTCCTTTATGATATAAATATATTCTATGGGTACTCTTTCTTTTAAAACCCACCACAATAGGTTTCTAGGTACTATATCATAAGCTTTTTTAAATCAATAAAATTCATATAGAGGCCGTTTTTCTTAATTCTAAAATTTTCAATTAGATATCTACATAAATGAATAATTTCCATTGTTGACATACTTGGTATAAATCCAAATTAATTTTTGTGATTTTAACTACATACATTAGTCTTTGCTTAATTACCCTTTTCCATAATTTTATGGTATGAGTTATTAACTTAATACCACAATAATTATTATAATTCTACATATTTCCTTTATTCTTAAATATAGATATTAAAAAAGTCTTTCTCCATTTATTTGGCATCTTCTTTTTCTTTAAAATTATATTAAAAATTTAGCTAATCACTTAATCCTTACACCACAACTGAACAACTAACAAAATTAAAATGTGGCAAAAAATATTTGATTTCTAGTCTAGCAGCTAGAAGTTTTTATTATACATAATATAAACACATAAAAAAGGGATGAGTAGAAACAGCACGAGAGTATTGGAAGAAAAGCTAGTATCCTTTGTATTTATAGCCAAGGTGGGTATAATCTTAAGAAGACATTTGAGGATGTTAAAGCAGGACAAGTGAACACTCAATGGTAAAAATAAATCATAATTGAACAAGTAAAAGGGAGTTAACATATGTTGTGAGTGATTGGTTAGCTTGGGCACTTGGGTGCCTAGGCATCAACTACATGCCAATTAAAAATTAAAAGTAATCTAGTTTACAGTATTAGTGTCACTTATATTAAATATTATTAAATGCAATTACATATTTACATATTCATTCATAATGTATCAGTAAATAAATATAGTCAAAATATATATCAAAATAACACCCTAATATCATAATAAATACAGTTACATCATAGCATCAATATAAAGTTATAATGTCTAAATGCACATTAACATTATAGCTTCTAAATAAGTTCAAATAATAATATCTTAAATTTTGACAAATCTAACTAAAAAACAAAGTAAAGAAGAGAAATAATGGCTGATACCCTTAATTATTAATTAAATTAAATAAAGTAAAAATCTGAAATTAAACTAATCAAGCATATAAAGACAACAAGAGCAGCATTAAGTGAGTCTATGACACTAGGAAACAAAAATAATAAAGCATTTAAGTGAAGAACAAAAAGTAGTTCATAAAATGAAGAAATCGAATCACCCACTTTGATAAAGTAGGCTGGATGTGTAACTTCCCACTTTTGATAACAATGATTGGTTTAAATGTTTAATCAGTTTCCACAAATGATATTTATTCATTGTCAACATGAAGTGTGAAGCAAATAATTTGTCAGTGGCTAACTGATTTGATAATAGTTCTCCGTTACAGCAATCAATTTCTAAACCAAATAGATTAAACAAAATATATTAGGATGCATACATCAAAGACAGCAGAATTTCCCTTTGGAGAATTGGGACCATCAGCAGACATTTTATATACTCTTCGTTGTATATCACCCAAGGTAAGTATGCCTTCAAGAAAATCTTCAGCATCGACCACAAGAACACAAGTCTGGTGGTTTTCATGCATAAGGTCAATGGCTTCTCTTAATGTAACTAAAGGTGCAACTTTTACACAGTTCCTGGACATGGCATGGGTAACCTGACAGCAAATAAACAATGACAAAAAATTTCAATGTCTGATAATATGAAGGTATCATTGATATCAAAAGAAAATTATAGCTGATTTAGAGAGAGCATGGATCCTAGACAAAATGACAAGGGGAACAAATTGAAACCTTCAATTCATCAAGAATTCTGTCATCCACATCTTCAGCATCATATTCATTCTCTAGAATTGTAAGTTCTACACCATTTGCCCCATTTTCTCTCCAACGAGCTTCATTCTTGGCTCCAACTGAGCAAAGAGAAGAATAGCCATGCCCATGATCACGTGGTTTTGTATCATGCCCTTCAATCTCTTTAGATTGGTTCGTCACAGAAGGCACCCAGATTGCCAAACCAACAGCACCCTATCTTGAAATAAATGTTAGTGAAAGTTACTAAAACAATCAGCCACTTAAAAGCCAGTTCTATGAATCATGAGTTCATGACAAGTGGTCAAGTCAACAAATATAAATGATCAGCCATCCAAAGAATATAACCAATACTAATTACTAAATTATTATTTTAGAAACAACTCAGCTTGTGAAGAATATTTCTGTACGGAGAAATCCCAAATATTGATAAACTGCGGTGCTAAGTTGACAATCAACTATAAATAAGTTGTAAAATCTTACAAACATGAATGCTAAATAAAGAAGAATGATTCATGTTGTCTGTTTCACAAAGTGAGGACAAGGTATAGCTTGTTAACATTTGCTGCATTGTTTAAAATAGATATTTTGATGTGACTCATTTTTGAGTAAGCAAAACTAGAATGATAATCAACAATGAAAGATAAGCATATAAAATTGGACTCGAATCTTCAAAGTCAAATGAGCTTTCTTAAGTTCATCCAAGAAAAGACTTAATCTATGGCAGGAATGTAAAAGCCAGGAAAAAAATTTATCCTATTTGGTTATTTCAAAGAACAAGTTCAGTATATCTACACGAGTTTTCCATAATGCGCCCTGCGCTTTATGCAATAATTATAGCAACAATGTAGTCACTATCAATTTTCATTTACAAGTTTAATCTGCACTGACTGTCCATGAGTAGTGGCAATAACACTATTAATAAGTTATTAGCTAGCCATCCCTCTGATTGCAGTCTGTCATGTAAAAACATTCATCAGAGTTTTTTTTTGAAGGTACATTCTTCAGACCAAATAAGGAAGAACTAATTTGTGTGATAATTTCAAATTCACTTTAACTTGTAGTAAATTTTAAAAATACATTGATGTTATATACTCTTATTAGGATCATTAGAGAGATCATTCTTTAACATTGGAAATGACCAATGTGACCACTAACCCAGCCAAAAATGAGAAAAAAAGGAAGATACCATTCAACCATTAATAGATGAAAGATCAGCTATTATTAGCATTCATTGGTTCATAGAAAAGATATGAAGAAAGCTACCATGAGTGGGAGCAAAATCCTGTAATCCTTTGTCAGTTCAAACAAGAGCAAGACTGATGTCAATGGAACAGAACATACTGAAGCTAATGTAGCAGCCATACCAACCTGAAAGCACAGAAAACTAAACGTCATTACAGTTCATAACTTTGGGCTAAACGTTTTCTTTTCCAAGAAAAGAATATTCTTACTAGAGCATAAGCCTGAGGCTGTGCAATAGCAGCATTTCCTGGTATAGCTGTATTTACAAGATCAGCAGCTGAACCACCAAATACAGCACCAACAGCTGCACCAATCATCAAGCTAGGTGCATAAAGACCTCCTACAAGCCTAGAACCCTTGCAAAGAGCAGTGGCTACTACTTTTGCTCCAGCAAGCTGAGTTAGAAGCCATATTCCTGGAGCTGATGCACTTTTTCCCGTATGAAGAATTTCATCAACATTTGTGAAACCCCAATACAATATTCCAGGATACCTCAAAGCTATAATCCCAGCACCTAAACCACCTAACGCAGGGCAGACAACAGTTGGAAGAGCAAATCTACTCTTTATGTAATCAAAGAACTTTATGAACCATGCCACCAACCGAGTGAAGACTACACTAACTACTCCACATAACATCCCTAGGAGAAGGTATAAAGGCAATTCTGCAAAGAATCAAGCTGAAAATCATCACCAATGTATTGTAGAAAATCAACTAAATATAAGAAACAATCAAATATCTGAAACATCATGTACTCTGAAATAAGAGAATTGGTTAGTTGATATTAACTCTGGATTTGTCATTTTCATTGTAAACTTAAAGTTGTGCAACAATAATTTGTACCTTTCTTTACAACCAATGAAATGATATAATTCTTTATATATTTTGTGTATTTTAATTAAATTTTAAACTTTAATTTTCTACATTAGACGTGCTTCTCTTATATAAATATATTATTTTTACATTAATTTACAATATTTATTCAAATATTATTAAATGATATTTGCAAATTGCACGTAATATTTAGTTAAAACTTTTAATGAAATACCTACCATTTATCACCCATTATCTATCATTACCTATTTATTTTTATGGATTAGAAGAAGGCATGGGTAGCGTTACTTCTTATGGATAATAGAAGTAGATGAGTAGAGATGTTAGATTAAGGATAAGGACAAGGTTAGAGGTATAGCATTATGTCATTATCCTACCTATACCCTGTCCATAGACAGTCCTACTGGAAACTTCTGAGTTGTAAAAAAGTAGTGTAAAAAATATTCTCTAACACTGTGAAAGACTGAAAGGGTGAAAATCGGTGAACCTTGGATGTGGTGATGCATAAGCGACCTATCATAGTCTTGACTGAATCAATATAAAACTTTCCCATGTGCTTCTCGCATGGAACTTTTTATAGACGTATTTATTCCTTGTATTATGATTTAATTTATTTTAACAAAATCGTCAGTTTTTTGAGTCTTTCAATCCTTCAAAGAGATTCCCATTAATTCAACAAATTTGCAGATTCTGCCAACATCAATTGTTTTTAAATATAGCAAAATCTCTCTAAGAAATTACCTGCAGCAGATTTAAGCTCATATGTTGGAACAGTGAAAGCAGGTTTTTCTCCTAGTAGCACATTTGATACAGTAGATGAGATCACTGATGCCAATATGATCATAGCTGTTGTAAATGGAGGTGAATTTTCTGCTCGAAGTGGTCTCAGGACAGTTTCAATTGCAAAGAAACATCCTGCAACTGCTGCATTAAATCCTGAAATTTAAAATTCAATGCTATGAACACTCCTGTATTTTTTCCCAAACTAACATAACACAATGAGGATGAAAAAATACGAATGGAAATAAAAATCCAAATAGTCACATCCATGAAGAAATACAACTGCAGTTTTCAAATACACATCCATGCACAAAAAGAAATAGAAGAAAGAGAAATTGATATGTAAGAAGGGAAGTTGTTGGAGTTGTAGTTATTTTGTTAGTTATCGGTTTGCTTAGTGTAAATGGTTCATTCTATAAATATATTGTAAATCATCTATAAATTAAGAAATTTTACATTCTTTCTTCTCAAGTCAGTATCAAAGGAAAACCCCAATCCCTTCCCTCACTACCACCGTCAGTGGCCTCCACCTCCATCAATGTTTAGTTGACACATACTCTTCCTCGAAGATCTCTCGGTGAGACTCGACAACCCAGTGATCTATTCCATTGGGTGTTTTCCTAGGAAATGCATTAGTTGGATGTCAAGAACACCTTCCTGTATAGTGATTTACAAGAATAAGTCTAAATGGAACAACCTTTAAAGCATGTTGCTCAAGGGGAGAATATGGTATATTTCCTTAAAAAAGTGATTTATGGACTAAAGCAAAGTCTACAAGTGTGATTTTAAAAGTTTGGTGAAATTGTTATTAATGGAGGATTTAACAGGTGCTAGATAGATCTTTGTACGACATACAAAGGCTAGACATTATTATTGCTATCTATGTGGATGATATTCTAGTGATGAATAATAACTTGATGGGCATAGTGAAAACAAAGACACATCTTATTACTCATTTTACCACCAAAGATATAGGACAACTTGACTATTTCTTTGGTATAGAGTTTTCTTACACCGAAGGAAATGTTTCTCTTTCACAAAAAAAGTATGCTTTGAATCTATTAAAGGAGACTGGACTTTTAGGATACAAGCCTAAAGAGACTCTCATAAAGCAAAATCTTCCTTTTTGGGATGACATGTCTAAAATTCTAGAAAATCCAAATAAATATAGAAGACTTAATTGGAAAATTAATTTATCTCACAATTATACGTCCAAATATTACCTTTGTAGTTAGATATTTTTTCCTAATTTTTGCAACCAAGAATGGTCCAATGGAAAGAAGTCATTCGAGTCCTTTCCAATGTTAAAGAAGTTCTTAGAAAAGGTTTAATCTACCAAAATCATAGTCATCTTCAAGTTAAAGCTTTCTCAAACTTGGGATATGCTAAAGATTGTGGAGATTGGAAGTTTACTTCAGACTATTGCACATAAGTTGGAGGAAATTTAGCTACTTGGTGCACCAAGAAACAAAATATAGTTACTTTTTCCAATGCAAAAGTCGAATATCAAATTATGGCACAAATATGTAAGATGATGTGAATCAAATCGTTTCTATCTAAGTTAAGTTTTATCATAGTTACTCTCATGGAAATGCACTGTGACAATCAAGTTACCATACAAATTGTCAGTAGTCTCATCTTTCATAAAAAGAGAAAACCTATAAAAATAGATTGTCATTATGTCCTGAATTTGGTAATGAAAGAAATTATAGCTACCTCATAATCCCATCACTTGAACAGCAAACAGATATCTTAACAAAGGGACTATATGTTAAAGATTTTCATAGACTTTATAGCAAAGTAGACATATTAGACATATATGCTCCAACTTTAAGGAGAGTGTTAGAGGTGTAATTATTTTGTTAGTTATAGGGCTGCTTAGTGTAAATGTTCTATTCTATAAATATGTTGTAAACCATCTGTAAATTAAGAGATTTTACATTCTTTCTTTTCAAATGGAGTAAACAAGTGCAAGCTATTTCAAAACAAAATCTGCATCAACATAAAGATAGTCGCAGGCTATCTCTTTCAATATAAAACAAAACCTCTATGAGGTAAACAATTCTGCTATCCTCTGGAACATGCAGTTGCTGACATCCACCTTGGATGCCATACAGTAAAAAAAAAAGGCAGACACCTCTGCATTTTGGATAACAATGCTAAAACTGAATTTGAAAAGTACAATGTAAAGGGCATTAATCAACCAGCAAAGTTTCAAATGTTTGTTTCATGTTAGAACTTGGAAGACCAACATTACAAAGCAAAACACCTCTGCATTTTAAGTTGATTTCTCAAATGTATCAGATCACTTCTTCCAGGTTTATGACCCCTATGTTAACCATTGTATAGTCCTTCACCGAATACATATATGGTTGGATCTTGCCGCACATGCAAGCCAGTGTTCCAAACTTGCAATGGACAGCAGTGACAAGCTACAAAGCTTCAGTAAGAGCATTCCTTCTCCAACTTCGCGTATAAGAGGGTGTGCATCATTGCTTGGACCTTTCACAAACAATGTGACATATTCTGAGGCATCAGGCACCAGTTCCAATGATCAACTGACTCAATCTTCCTCTCTTCGATATTAATTTGTAATCACAAGCAGGACTGCAGGTCCTACCTTGGAGATCATTTCTATCTATCACAGTGCATATCATTTCACTTCCAAACTTTGCCAGGAGCTACTGTCACATCCTCATCTATGTTGGTGAGAAGCAGGTGGAGGTGAAGTGAAGGAAATAAAAAAAGCTGTCATCTAGTACTAGTTGCATACACTCGAAACAGTTTTTTACTTCTACTACAATAACAATCCAAGCTATAATATTACCACATGAGGTCAGGAAACAGTTTCTTAATAAAAAGGAGAATATGTTATTTCAAAGGAATAGACTGCAACAAGCCAAGCATTAATCCCACTCTGTAAGGTTGGTTACATGAATTTTTTCTTTCTAATCTTTTCTTTCCATTTATTCCTATACATCACTGAACCTTCTGATTTCAAATCTTTTTTATTACTTCTAATCATGTAATTTTTAATAATCCTCTACCTCTTTTATTTTTATCTAGATTAATTAATACACATCTCTTTACAGGGATATCTACATGCTTTTTAGGGATATGATCAAACCATTTAAAGATGATATTCTCTCGTTCTATTATCCTCAACTAGTGCAACTCTTACTCTATTTTAAATAAAATCATCTTTTAATTTTCTATTATAGTATTACCAACCATCCATCTTAATATTCACATATCTAATATACTAATTTTTTGCATATATTTTAAAGAAATCATTAAAAAATGATTCACTTTATTTTTAAATCTCATAATAGCATCAATAGCTATCACACTGTAGTTGGTACGAAAGTACTCATTTGAAAGAAACCAGAGGAAGCAATGAATTGTCATCTTGCTCTACCAACTCAATCTGGAAAAACTTCCTTTTAAGAAAAATGACCAATGAGTAAAAGAACCAATGGATTAGACAAAACCTGAGGCAATCCCAGCGGCTGCCCCAGCTGCAAGAAGTGCAATCCTCCTTTCTCTGTTGTTCTCCATCATCTCTGCACACCCCCCAGCACATGATTTCCCAATATCTACGCTTGGACCTTCGGGACCCAAAGAGCATCCTGTACCCAAGGTAATAGCAGCCTGAATAGCCTTAATTGTTGGAAATATTCCTGACAGCAAATCCAACCTCGGTGTTTGGGACCTGGAATGGCTTATTTGAATAAGTATTTCAACCAGACCATGCATCATGCCCACAACAACTCCTCCAGTAACAGGAATTAGCAATATTCTGTGCCATGTATCTGAAAGCTGTTGCAAACGGAGCCAAGCAGCACCCTCATTTGGAGTACCAGCCCAGGCCCATTTATGAATTATATGCACCTAATTCAATGATAGACAGGAGTTATATATGGTACTGATAGTAATTAACACAGGGACGATAATAGGAGATCCAACCATCAAAAGATGAAATAACTAACACGAACTTGAGCATTAAAAAAGGCTCCTTCATAGAAAGAAAGGAAATACATGAAATAAAGCAACGTATTAAATGGAAATACTGAAATTGGGAGTTTAATATCATATGATTAATCAAGGTTAGCAGGACATCAAGCCAAAAATCTTGCGAGCTTAGTCTCTATGGGTAATCGTAGCTCATAATCTCATACTCCTACGAAACCAGTCAAGGTCTCAACCAACCATGCACAATTTTCATCTGCCTAGAGGCTAGGTCGCAGGTGTGTCACTCGTACTAAGGGACTTGGCAAAAATGTTCAACACATCATGGAGGGCAAGAAAATTGACCTATGAAAAAGACAAAAAATTCATTATCACATATATTTTCTCAACAAAAGAATAAAGAAACATCAACAGAGATGTTTATGCTTAGGTGTTTGTTGGAATTTGTTCTTGTAGTGTTTGATGATTTATCAAATGTTTTTGAATGTTAAGATCTGTAAATATGATTGCTGAGAATAGATCTAAAAAAGTTAGTGAAATTTAAAATATGAATGTTAGAATTTATAATATAATTTTGATTGACGAAAATAGTTGTGAATGTTTAAATTCAATCTAAGTTTTGAATGTGAAATATATGACTTTGAATTATGAATGTTTAAGTTGTTGGGTGTTTGCTATGTTATTTTCATATTTGAGTAATTAAATATATAGTTGTTATGAAACCCAAATTATATCCTTTGTGTTTGTTGTGCACAATAAATGCTTGTTGGAAGTTGTTACAACTAGAAAAACTAAGTAATTAAATATATAGTTGTTATGAAACCCAAATTATATCCTTTGTGTTTGTTGTGCACAAGAAATGCTTGTTGGAAGCTGTTACAGCTAGAAAAACTAGCCCTTGTAAAGATAATTTGAAGCAACATTGAAGATCAAGCGTTCATTTTTAGTCATTGCACAATAACTACTTTTCATGAGTTTCAACTCCAATACTTGTGTATTTATTTATAGGCTTTGATAGATCATTTGTATAGACTCATATATTTATAATTTCCACTTCACCAAAGGTAGAAGGCATCATTATTTTGTAAATCATGTGTAATAGAATCTATGTAATGGAGATTTCCACCTGTGAAAGGGAGACATGTAAAAGAATAATCTTTACCCATGAAAGGAAGACTTAGAGGAAAGATCTCTGTCTGTAAAAAAGGAGATGTGTAAAGAAAGGATCTCTGTCTGTGAAAGAAAGTTCTCTGCCCATGGAAATGAGAAGAAAATAGTGTATATTGCACGTGAGCATTGGCCAAACCAGTACAAAATCTCTACGCATGCTGTAGACTGCATGTGACAGGTGTGTTTGTTCTTCTAATTCAATTAATCAGTAGAAATCTACACACTTAATTGTGATCCTATGCATTTCTTGATCCTTTGAATGTTCAGCTCATCGTTGTTGATTAAGGTAGTGTTTGCTTAGGGGATCCTAAGGGTTCTTCATGGGCAAAGTCACCATTGTAGTATAATACATTGCATGAGAACAGACTCCTGTGGTGAAAGGCACGTTTTTGGAAACATTGGATGCAGTCAATCAATAAAAATTGATCCAAAATCAGACTCAAATCCAATATACATCCTATGGGTGCATAAGAAATGTGTTAAATAGAAACATTTTAATGAATAGATCCAATTGCAATTTCAAATATGGAACTCAAAGCCAAAGGTATCAAATAAGACATGATGATTTGATTTATATAACCACATTGAAATATTTTATACTTAACGATCCATGAATTGGGATCCAGAGCGATCCATATTTCATTATTGATGATGCAACTTCTGTTGTGAAATCAAAGCAAAGATACCTTCTTGACCAAACTACAAGGACCCCTGCAACAGGGAAAAACAAAACTAGTGCATAACCTAAGGAGAGAATGGAACTTGCTAATCACATTTCACAATTTATTGGACCTAAATTGCAAAAAATTAAACATAAAGTGAATGTTTCATTTCTTCATTTGATTCATCTCAGTGTATCTTTTTCCTTGTTTTCACTCGATATGTGCTAGAAAATTAATCCACCATGGAATCCAATGTGCAAAAAAAATAAAAAGATGATACCATTTGGGAAGAGCATTTTTTGCTGCTGTAAAAAAAGGGGAGGGGGTGAAGAGTAGCTCTCTTGAGCAATGCATTTCCACCACTTCTATCAATATGACATTCAGAAGGGCTCTCCCTTTTGAAAGTCCTATGGCTACCCACTTTTGGATTGTATGGATGTGGACTTGAATCCATTAATTTGGATCTTTTAAGGTTTGATATCATCTCAAAATGTATGTGCACCACAAAATTAATTGAATTTGAGTGAATATTGAAGGCTTCACATGCATCAGGATGCATTTTAACAAAATGTGGTATCCTTATTTTAAGCACTAACACTAGAAAAAATTATCACCCGTAGCCAGAGGAAATTATAAATAAATATTTAAAAATAAAATCATATTAGTAATGCCTAAAAATTTTAAAATTTGATCAAAACTAAAAAAACATTTTCTGAGTAATTTTTGGATGATTTGTGTAGACATTACTAAAATGATTTTCTTCTTACAAATGTTATTTCATTTTTTCTTCTACTACTGTCACTTTGTTTATGTAGTGTCAGTGTTTAAAAAATGCGGACAAACTGCACTAGAAATGCACCCATTCATATATACATTATGTAATGTATCCCCAAACAAGGTGCCTCCAGAGACTTCTAGGTGGATTCATCAAAGGTTGCTAACAAAGATGGATTTTTTAGAGATCTCTAGCTTGAGAAAAGATGAGTTTGCCTTTTTGATAGTCCAAATTCACTCCAACAAACCATGGCATAACTCAATGATCATAAATAATGGAAGATATAAAAAAAAAATTAAAAAAAAAGGAAGATCTGATAAATATTCCTTCAATCTAATGAGGAATTTTTAGCTTGTTTTGCCTATAGGAGATGCTATGCTAGAGCTGGTTCCATGAGGCTCCAACAATTCTCCTTCAAGCTAGAGTGTTAGGAGCCCAAAGAACGCCAGGAGTTGGAGTCAATTTGAGTGTTTGCTTGGGAGAGCTATGGGAACCACATGTCAGGAGCAGCAAGAACTGATTGCAACACTAACTAGAGACTCTAAACCTAGTGTGAATGCCCTACCTCGGCCAGGATATTTTGTTAATACTCAAATAATCAAAATAGTTAGTGATTGGTGTAGATAAAGCTAGCAGTGCTCGACTAAACTTCATAAAATTAGATGCTGAATATTTTGATGAGGATGCCAATACCATATGTACGTAATGATTCTTTTAGAAAAGATCCAGCTAATTCTAGAGCAAGAAATTCAACATTTCCCATGTATTAGAACAATTTTCTTGCAGGCTTGCAAAATGAATATCAATTTATTATCGCTGCAATAGTTAATAGATTAGATCCAACCGATTCAGATGTCATTGTACCCTTGCAGTGTATGAAACATGAAACGGTTCACGATTACTTTCTAATCCTGGGCTTAAGAAACTAAAATAAAATAGCAGAGAAGGAAATTGAATGGGCCATGATTCTGCGTGTTGAGCTTGCCGACTCGAATTCGACAAACTAATAACATAACTACCGTCTAAACGCTTCGTGACCAGTAGAGACATGACATCCTCTACTCCTCTTAGCATCTTCATTCCATCCATTAAAACGCCAGGAAAAAAACAAAAACAAAAACAAAATACGGAAAGGAGTCGGCCGAAACAAGCACTCACTCCACCATTGAATGCCGCGACGCAGACCCCGGTGGCAAGCCCAAGAAGGCACCCGACGAGCAACAACGCCCATTCCGGCGGCGCTCCATCCCCGAGCACGTCCTGCGACGCCGACGAAGACGACCGATCGAGCCGCGCCGAGGAAGGCGATACCCCGCCGCCGCTAATGCCACGGCCCGAGAGCCCCCGCTCGAGCTGGCGTAGCAGGTCGGAGATTCCCCTCTTCTTCCTCGGGGTCGGCGATGCCTGCAGCTTATCCATGCCGTGGACGTCCGATCTCAGCAGCGGCGGAGGGGCAGGGCCACCCAGCAACGCCCTGCGGTCACCTTCGAACTCGCATTCTCCACCCGACATCGCCGCTGGAGGCCCTTCGGTGTCCGAGATCTCTCGGGGCTTCCTTCTTCTTCCCCGCTCCGCAGAGCAGAGCACAGGTTTTTTTCTTTTGCTTTTCACTTTCTACGTGAGTCGGAATTAATGAGGTTGGCAAGCATCGTCGGTTAGGGGAGGGGTTTTTTCTCGTGAAGAGAAGACGTGGCCGTTGGATTTGAACAGATGTGATCGTTGCCGTTTACCCTGTGCCGACTCATTAGTTCAAACATTTCTTGTGTGAAGTAGCGTAGTGCGAGGGTGGTGACCACCTATATTATTTGATTGTATTAGTTAATAATATGAGTTGATTGTATTAAATTACTTTAGAAATGTAATTATTGATATATTAAATTATAAATTTAGTATATTAAATTTAAAATGATATGTTATTTATATAAATAATATACTAATTTTAGTATATAATTTCAATTTTTTTAAATTCAACGTATTAATACATGATTCTTTAGATTAAATTTACGACAGAAAAATTTTATTTAATTTTCAATATATCATCTTTTTTTTGAAAGTTCATTCAATATATCTATCACCTTTGTAAAAGGATATATGCGCGCGTACTATTCACTGTAAAATGATATATTTTTAATAATATACTAAGTTTGTTAAAAAATCTCAACTATGTCATATATATATTGATCGCATACTCATCAAATAGTGTCTATAAAATAACACCAGCACAGTCAACAGCAATTTAATCAAACCAGGATAGACTAACACAATTGAGATTAACCTAATCAACATGTATAATTTACATGGACATGCATGTCCATGTAAATAATAGATCCTTTTTATATGTATTTTTCTTTTTTTACTTCTTTTCTTTTAATTTTTTCTCTCTTAATTTTTTTCCACTTCTAATATTTCTCTCTATTATTTTTTAAATATTTTATGTTAAATAAGCATTCGTTGAATGTTAACAATGAATGGTTGAGATTTAAGGGGAGTTTATCCTTTTAGCATGGATGAGAAATGGTAGAATATAACCGTGCATTGAAGCTAATTCAACTTTTGTTCTTATTTGTGGAGCCTCTAGGGCTTTTGATTATCTAGAATAGGACAATATTTATTTGGTGTTTTATAAGTTTGGATTTAGTAAGTTTTTTGTCAATATGATCAAATAGTGCATTAAAGGTAATCCAACCTCTGTTCTTATTTGTGAAGCTTCTGGGAATTTTTTTACACCTACTAGGGGAGTGAGACAAGGTGATCCTCTCTCACCTAGTTTGTTTATTTTGGTAGAAGAAATTCTATGTAGACAATTCTCTGCTTTACATAGAAGAGCAGATTATGTTCCTTTTAAAACTCATAGCAGACATTAGATTATCTCTCACTTATTGTATGCGGATGACACAATATTATTTCTCAATGGCAGAAAGCAAGTGTTGCAGATGGTTACTAATATTCTTGCTGCATATCAAGAGGCCACATAGCAAAAAAATTAATTACATCAAAAGTTTTTTCTTAGTCTCTAAGAGGAGTTTTGCATATAGAATTGATCTCATTAAAAATGCTATTGATTGTGATAAAGGAGAATGGCCCTTCAAGTACTTAGGCTGTTCTATATTTAAAGGAAGGCCTAAAATCAAATATTTTGATTTCATCGTTAACAAGATTAATATGAAGCTTACTGGATGGAAGAAAAAATTTCTCACCTACGGAGGAAGAATGATGCTTATAAAACATGTGTTAAGTAGTATACCTATACATGTTTTAAGCTCTATTAAGCTCCCAATTGGGGTTTTGGATCAGATTAACAAAATATGTACTTCCTTTCTTTGGGCTAATGATGAATAGGAAAATTGTCTTTTCTCCTATTGATGAAAGGAGACTTGGAATTCATAATGTTCATGATTTAATGTCAGCCCTTCATATGAAACTAGTATAGAGAATTTTATATGGAGGTACTATTCTGTCTAAAGGATTTCAGGCTATTTATGGTTCAATTCAGATAGCCATTGAAGAGGACTGTTCCACTTTTTGGTCTGATTTGGTGCGTACTTGGAATAATTTCAAGCATGTTATTAGTTAGAATGGTAGTATTCCATGTTGGATTCCAAATGGAAATGGAATCTTTCAAGTTAGATCAGCTTGGAATATTATTAGAGAGCAAAATGCTATTAAGCCATTTTTAAAGCTATTTAGAGGAAATATATATTTCCATTAAAGTCTCTTTTTTCTTACGAAGATTCTTACACGATGCCTTGTCCTTTGATTCTGTTAGAAAGAATAGAGGATTTAGTACGACTTCTTATTGTGTTTGTTACACAAATAAACCTTAAGAAGAAATTACTAAACATTTTTTCTTTGAGAGTAAGCTCTTGGCTGAAATTTATGATTGATGTTTCAAGTTGTTGAACATTAAATTAGATTTTCAGCATTGGAAGAGATGGACCTGAGAATAACTCTCGGCCACTGGAAAATCAGAACAACCATTTATAAAATATATTGTTTCCATGATTTGTTGGAAATCTTGGAAACTTCGATGTACAATAATTTTTAGAATTGGTTCCTCAACTATTATAAGTGTTATTGTTAAACTAAAAAGGGATTATAGTCAACTTTATAAACTTCCAGAGAATATTAAAAACTATTTTATTGAATCTCAGGGAAATTAAAGACTTCAACTTTACTATATGAAGTTTTAAAAGCTGTTCATTAGTCTACAGGTCAGTGCAACTACATAATTAATTTTGTTGACATCTTATTGGAAGAGATGCTTTGATGCTTGTTTTTTAATTTACAAGATGATTTTATGAAATCCTGAAAAATTTTATATTGCCCTCTAGATGCTACTCTAGGAAGGGGATTGTAAACGTTACAGGTCATGGCCATGTGGAAGATGCCTAGAGGATGACACGTGGATGACATGTGTCAAAGTTTGATTGGTCGATGATGTGGTACTCGAACTCCCGGATCATGTGGGCAATGACGTGGTGAATATGACATGGCAGCCAGGTAGATGCTCACGTGGATCTGATAGTCTCTTTCCGTTGGGCCATTTATTGGGTCAATCTGTTGGGTAAAAATCTTTTTTGTTGTTGTTTTTCTTACTTATGATTTGTGCTTTTTATTTTGTTTCTTTAAATTTGTAATCAACTCAATTTTTTTTTGCAAGCAACCTCAACCTGATAAATAATATAGTACGGTATATGTAATATGTATAAAACAAAAATTTTGACTTTTTATTTTTTATTATTTTACATTTTTTTTTACTATTTTCAAAAATACTGTCCTTTTTAATTTCAATTTTTCACGTGAATCCAATGAATATCTCATGCAGGGTTTTACACGTACTTTGTATTTTTCAGTCCAACTTAAATATAAATATTATAAATACTTACAACAAAAATAACAAATAACATATTATTAATTATTACAAATCTACACTAGCTTACATATTATTTATTCTTATCCCCAAATTCCAATATGATGATGCGGTGGGTAGAGATTCTGAGAGCTTGGCGTGTGATTGTTGGGTTTAAATTTTTGAAAAAACAAATGAAATAAATTTAGGTATATATAATATGTAATTCACGATTATATATTTTTATTTATAAATATAAATTTATTATTTATATTTATATTATATTTACCATTTATATTTATACTTCTACTAAATTTAATAATGAGATGACACGGAGAGATAGAGAGACTGAACATCTTTAATAAATTTACAAATTATGTGTTTTTAGAATACATGAGAAATGATGAAAAATAACAAATAACTTGTTATTTCTTATTATTTTTCGAAAACACAAACATCTCTTAAAAATACAATCTTATAATTAAGATATTTAGGTTTGTATACAATTTAAACTAAAGATAACCTTAATTTGATGGTCTGATATTTGTCCATATTCAAGCAAAAACTCCAAGTTGGATTTTCCACGTTAAGGATTATTTGTAAAAATTTTCATCAACTGCACCCAATTTGTGATTCTGCAAATACAAGACATCGAAGGATGCATCTGAAATGTATCCCAAATTTTTTACTTTTGGCAAAAGGAAAAAAAATTCCAAATGGGGCATTAAAAAAATACTTATGTAAAAAACATTATTTTGCCGAATGAAGGATGAATCACAGCTTTTTAAAGTAGTGGACAACAATTTGAAAAAAAAAGGACAGTGTCGTTCGGTACAAGTGCTTTGAAGTGATTAAAATATTAACGTACACCTGCACGATAATATCACTTTCTGTGCAAATTTTGGACGAAGGTAGCGACGGAATTTCAATTTTAATTAATCTATTAACTTTAAACACGAAGTTTAATTTCGTTTTTCAACAAAATTTTAATTTTAATTTTAACTTTAATAATTGTAGATGATAAGAGTTAAAAGTAATTTCGTAAATGATATTAAAATTATATTAAATTATAAAATGAAAGTTTGTATATAACGATGATATATAAAAATTTGTATAAAATTAGAAAGACCAAACAAACAATACCCATATATTATGAGTTTTCAATACTTGCACGGAAAAAATGAAAAAAAAATTCTGGTAACACTCACCAACATTTTTTCTACAGATGTCAATTTAATACGATGTTTCATCTTCAAGTACTGCAAAGAATCACCACCATTAATACTAATGTTCACGAGGGACCTGCTCGATCGCACAGTTAATTAACTTAATTTATGGATTAATCGGCTAATCTTTCACTCCAGCGTGACAATAGAAATCTTAGATTTTAAGTAAAAATGTAATTAAATATCTGCATTTCATAAGTCATTGTTTAAACCAACGTACGTGGGACGGATAGATTACGTGGAAGGACAAAATTTCTATTTTTCGAATTATATAATTTCACTACGTTGGATCGGTAAAATAAAAGTACTCTTCGTTTGTTAAGTTCGATCATCACAACAAAATACCTGCAAGTTTTATTAAAATTTAAACTTTGATAGATATAAATAAAAAACATTGCTGTTATTGATATATAAAGAAACAAATTCCAACAGTGCTGGCCGGCCGTAAAGATCGGGAGGAAGGGACGGCAGCAACATGAGCGTAGGGTTTACATGTGATCCATCCACCGATCAAAAGTCCTGATTGGGCTTACCACAGAAAGTCTTTTGAAGATCGACTACTTATGCAGAACCTTATATAGGCAGAACTGTTTGAGTATATAGATGCTGCAATTGAAGGATTGCACAAATTTGCAAAGATAATAAAAAATATTATCGGACGATCGATGAATTGCCACAGTTGGTGTAGGAGTCGGACTATCGCTGGTGAAGATGTTGGAAGAGCAGAACTTTTAAAAATAAGACAGGAGCTAGCTAGTTCATCGCATAAATATGAAAGCCCTTTTAACTCCACTTGTAGGATATGTATAAAAGAAGAACCAATTTCAAAAGTACCATGTATAAAAGAAAAACCTAGCTAGCTAGGCTCTAATAAGAATGACTGACTTCGAATCGTTGCAGCGTTCGCCAGCTACCACAGTCGGATATCTTGGGAGAGTCATCCAGCGTAGGCAGAAACAAATGTGAATTTTATCTTATTAAAGTTAATTTACAAATACGAAAAAACTTATAAATATTTTAATATTATTTATTATTTTCAACATAGACTGTTTTTCCTGATAACAAGAGTAATAGCCACAGAGTGAAAAATAAAAATATATAATAATAAATATAAAAATAAATAAGATTTTAGTTATAATTTATGGTGACGATTTGTAACGATAATTTTAAAAGACGAGGAATATTTGTAACGATCGAAAAATAATAATTCTTTGCGAAAGCCGACAGCGAAAAATGAGCCATATTAATAAATAAACGTATGTAATCACTTCGTAAAGAACAGTATATTAACAATAAAGAATGCTACCGATCACATCGCTGCGGACGCTATTCCACCAAACCTATGACATCGGTGACCACCGGGCGATGCATATATCCATCACGGGAGACGATCTACAGCCATAAGATTATTAAAATACTTAAGATTTTATTTTTAGAATAATGTAGGTAGATGACTTAATTAGGTCTAGAAGACAATTTTGTTTTTTTACTTAACCAATATATACGAGTGATTTTCTTATGGCATGTGTGCCCACCTCTCATTCTATTTTTCTACTTTGAGGCTATTCCAACGAGTACCTTGCGGTTGCATGTTCTTATTAACAAGAGTAGATCGAGCAGGCTTAAGTTCAAAACTCGGATTATGTATTTTTAATATTTTCAAGCGTACTGGTTGTGTGCTTATTATGGGGTTAAATGACTATGGTTACGTTTGTTTATAGCTTTAGGTTTAATTTTAATTTTAACTATAGCTTTTGTATTATAATTGAAGTTGATTAGAGAGTTAGAATTATGCTTGTTTGAAGTTTTTTGTTAGTTAATTTTAGTTACTGTCATTTGCCAATACCATATATGTAACGCAATATTAATTAATTTTCAACATTACAGTAACTCCAATATAAATATCGTGTATCGTTGAAGTTCTCCTTCAACAAACATGGTCTAGCTAGCTAGCTGAGACGTAATGTGTAAATAGAGTAAAACAGGCAAGAGGATTTTATAAAGATTCAATGCCTTAGATATCTGACATATTTCATCTCAAAATAAATTAATATATAATTAATCACTATACATCACTTTTAGCACAAAATTTTATTCCGTACGTCACAAATATATATATTCTTGAAATAGTTCTCAATTCTAGTCTTTTTACGCACATATATATATAGGAATATCAGTTTTTCTAGAATGCTATAAATAAGGATGAAAACTAGCTAGTTTCAACTTTCAAATATAAGTAGGGTGGAGTTAACTTGCTCAATTCTCAACTCTAACTTCTTTTTAGAGCAATTAACTTCGGTTTTAATTCTATTTCACTTTTAAAAACGACGAAAACTAATCTCAAACGAAACCTCAACCTACGTTCAGATTCTTTCCACGCAACGCAGAGAGTGGGTGGCCAGTGACGAGGAAATGTCTCACGTACGCTTTCGTATTGGTACGATTTGATGTGATGATCGCTACGGCTAGCCGTTTGTTGATCGAAAGTGGTCACTCGATTACGACGGCTGCGTGCGATTATTTAATTGATGGAAGAGACCGCACCAATTAAGCAAATTATTAATACCTTTTATTCGGCCACGGAAATGCACTCTCATTATATATGTATTCAAATTTCAAAACTACAAATTATCGTATCGCATGTGGCTCGTGAGACGTATTATTAATTAATTTTAAAATAGAATAAGAGGAACAAACGGGACTGGGCGCGACGGATTGGCCGGAACGTACTCTTCAGGCGCGGGCGGGGCAGTCGTAAGTGAGCCCGGCGATGGGGCTGCCAAACCACCCACCGGTGGGTGGCATGTTGCTTTTCCGGTTACTTTCCATCTTCTCCTTCCCACCACCACTCAACCCTCGTCCCACTGGCGTGCCTAGCTCTCCTGCCCGGAGGGACGACGGACGACCGATCAACCACTTTCAAAAGGCACGTACGTATGCGTCCACGCCAGTAGTAGACCCCAGCGAGAGAGACGGAAGAAGAAATTAAATAATTAATAAAAGCCCCATTCATGCATATATGTACCTCTCAATTTCACGCACACGCCGGTGGTGGTGGTGGTGGTGGTGGTGGTGGTGGTGGTGGTGGCGTGACCCTTCCGTCCACTCCGCATCCACGCGCTCCGTCGAATAATAATCTCGATCACGCGCGCTGTTTGATATATTAAAATGCGAAAGTCTTGAATCTGGCCTGCTTGTATACTGTGATGTTTTTAGTTAAATTTTAATTGATTCGATGCTAGAACACCAGGATCTCACATCTATTTGATGTACGTAATGTACATGACTGACATCGACGCGCGGATTGAATCTAGCTAAATTATAAAGTAAACTACATGTATGTTATTTTTGTGATATGGCGTGGAAATCTTATCCTATCAAGGTTAATTAATTAGTCGATCATCGTGCTTTTGAAATGTCTTATTTCAACATTTTGATAATCAATATCTTCAAAAAATTAATGTGGCTGCATTGTTTCCGGATCCTAGCTAACACATGTCTTCCTGTACATTTGCATTATTATTATTATCATTAGTATTATTATTTTGCGGGCACCGGAGTTGCATTGCAGGTGCGTATGTGCGATAATTGAACGAGTGAACCGCCGGTGGATACTTGCATTTACATGCGTGATTGACGACAAAGTTCACATCCTATTTTATAAACAATAATTCTGTAATAATATATATTTTGTAAAATTTAAATTTATATATCATCACTCCTAATTAACTCATTAAACTATTTTAGCATTTTAATTTGTTTACATTGTTGAAATTTTATTACAAATTTAATTTTTCGTCACATAAATTTAATTTTTATTTTGTTTTACCATTTAAATTGTACCACACCGGCTAGTCAATGGAAAACAATTATTTTTTGTAAACATTTATCACTATATAATTATGTTTTTTTACTAATATTTTACAATATTATTTATCAAATAATTTTTATATTCATGTGACAACTCTCACAAAACATTATTATCACAAACTTACAAAAAAAAATATTATCATTACATTAATATAATAAATATTATTCATTATTCTATTACATATTTTATTTTTTATTCATCACAACTTTCTAAAAAAATTATTATTATATTACTATAATAAATACTATACATTATTCATTTACATATTTTACTTATTATTCGTCGCATCTTTTAAAAAAATATAATCATCATTTATCGTAAATGTAATTTCTAAAACTCACCAAAAGACAAGCCTAAGTCGTTCTGGGAATCATGCATGTTTAAGTCGAGTCGTTCTCGTTGTCTGCTCTTTCCCACAGGTGGAGTGATAGTGGGCATGGCGGCTTATAGTTTATTAATGGGTCATTTTCTTGTTGAAGGCGCCAGAGCAGCAGAATGATTTTACATATAGGTCCACATATTAATTAATTTTATCAATGTACTTTAGATATATATATATATAAAAGCCAACAAACAAACAAACAAACATAACCATGCAATCATATAGTGGACGAATAATAATTACCCACCATGGGTCGCCGATCAGTTGCTCTCCCTAGCTATATTATAAATATGCATACTTTGATACCAAGCAGCAAGCGCCGTTCTCTCAAGCAGCAGCCTTGTAGAGAGAGAAAGAGACATGGGGCTGCAGGCTTCCTCCTTCCTTCTCTTCTTTCTGCTCGCCGCAGCTTCTTCTCTCCGAGGTGTTTCGGGAACAACCTCCTGCTCCGCCAACTTCTTTGGTAATTCCTTATCTCATGGTCGTATAATAGAGTAGGAAATTATTACTAGACACTTCAGTCTTTGCTCTTCAGCCTGCGTGTGCTCTTCTGACAGGACTTTATTACAACTAATATATATATGAATTGCTTATTGCCATCTATATATATATTATAAATCTTCTTAATTTTCTTTTAATTTCCTTATGTTTTTAATACCGATAATATTTTTATCCGAATTAAAATTCGCGTAAAAATATGTGACAAATTAGATTAATTACTTGGGTGTTTTTTCTCTCACGGAATGTTTTCCTACCTTGCTAAAACGATAATCACCACCACATGTCACGTACTGCGTGTTAATTGCTCATGGAATAAGAGTTTATGGGCTTTGTTTCTTCGAATTTTGTTTTCCTACCCTTTTTGAAAACGCTTGATGTATTCTGCCATATTACCAGAAATTAAATGTGGGTGTGTGTGTGTGTTTTAAGAACCTTAGTCTAAATGAAGAAAAATCAACAGAACCCGAACGGAGTCCTCGTCAGAAAAATTTTTAGAAAAAAGAAACCCGAACGGAGTCGGTGCTGATTTATTTATTCGCCTTCTTGCCTTTAAGGTACGTATGTCTTGGGCTGGTGTAGATAGAATTTAACAGCGGTGGTGTGATAATAGTTTATGTTTTATAATATTTTAATGTGTCTGCCCAGATTTGAATTTCTAATTTATTACGTTATAAATAATTATTCACGGATATAAGCAACCAATAAAGGAGCCGACCCACAAGACACCCCTACGTCTACCAGCATCCAGCTTTCGTGATGGCAGTGCTCTACCAACCAATAATAGTGTATTTATTTAAAAGGTAAAATGATACGAGATAAAGTTTATTTTTATTTTTAAATTAAATATTTTATAATATAAAATATTAAAAATATTTAAGAGAGAGAGAGCTAAAATACATGATAAAAAATAAAAATATATAATAATAACATTTTAGTTTTTAAATTTCTTGCAACGAAGACTTGGGACCTGTGACTTGTGAGCCTGCGCTTGGATGCACACGTGGAGTTCACAACAATTTAGTTTATTTTTAAAAATAATAATTTATCGTAAATTTCAAATAATTTTTTTTACTTCTGAGATAATTATAATATTTAATTTTTATTTAAAAAATATTATTTCTGAAATAATTTTAATATATTAATGAAGTTTTAAATTTAAGACTAAAAAATAACAATTTAACTTATTTTGAAAAAATTATACGTCTCGAATTTACATTGAATATTGACTTTTACCAAAATGTAACTAATGCCCCCATCCTCGTCTTATGCGTAATATAATTAAATTATATTTTCTACATTGTTGTTTGATAAGTGATTAATGCAATCCGATTACATTGTTGACGTGTTTGATTGCTTGTAATTAATCCACGTTTTTTGTAGAATGTATCAGATTTCTTCGTTGAATTATAATATTTGTATCATTATTATCTTGAACTTTTTTATATAATTATTATATTAAGATAATTCTATTGTATTAGTATAAATTTTAACTAGAAGTTTTTCAACTACTAAGATATCACCTTAACGATACTTTATTACTGTAAACTCGAAATGTGATGGGAAGAAATTAAGTTCGTCAAAACACTAAGCGAAAGTTTAAATGGTGAGACTGGTTATTTATATGGTCTGACGATTAATTTATATTTGATGATAAAAGATTAAAATTTATTTATGTAAGTAATTAAAATACATTACGTAAATTCTAACCGAGTACTTACAAGCTAATAAATAGTAGAGGTAAATGTGTAATTAAATAATTCAATCCTGGACTAATCAATAAAGCAACGCTTGTGCAGAGGACCACCCGGAGCTCCACGCCGACAACGCCACCAGCGGCTTCTTCCTGACCCTGCACCACGCGCACGGCCCATGCTCACCGCTGGACCAGCCCCACGCCACCGCGTCGGAGATCCTCCACCACGACGGCCACCGCGTCGACCACCTCACCTCACGCCTCCTGTCCGCCAACAAGAGCTCCACCACCCACCGCAATAAGCTCCTCTCCCCCTTCGCGCAGTCGTCGGTGAAAGTCCCCCTGTCCTCCGGGCTCTCCCTGGGCGTCGGGAACTACGTGACAAAGATCGGTCTGGGCACGCCTACGGTGGAATACGTGGTGGTGGTGGACACGGGGAGCTCGCTCTCCTGGCTCCAGTGCCAGCCCTGCGTGGTGTCGTGCTACTCCCAGGCCGGCCCGATGTTCGACCCCAAGTCGTCGAGTTCCTACACTCCGGTGCCGTGCTCGGCGCCGGAGTGCAACGGGTTGCAGAGGGCGACGCTAAACCCGCAGTCCTGCTCGAAGAAGAAGGTGTGCATATACCAGGCCAGCTACGGCGACAGCTCCTACTCGGTCGGGTACCTTGGAAAGGACACGCTGTCCTTGGGATCGTCCAAGATGTTGTCCAGCTTCGTCTATGGTTGTGGACAGGTATTGATTTCGATCATCGATGTAAGCATATTAGAATTAACTCGCCAACCGTTACTGATTCCATTAATTAGTTTTTAAATAATTAAAAATCTGATTAGCAAATGTAACCTCGTTAATTTAGATTATAGTAGCAGTTTGTGCTAATTAATTGATGTGGATACTTGCATAATAAAAAGTAATCAACGTTTATGATCAGGAATGATATATATTGTTTAATTAGTTGGATATGGGATGCAGGACAACGAGGGCCTGTTCGGTAAAGCGGCGGGGCTGGTCGGACTGGCCAAGGACAAGCTGTCGATGCTCGGCCAAATCTCGAAAAACTACGGGTACACCTTCTCCTACTGCCTCCCGACCACGTCCTCCTCCGGCTACCTCTCCCTCGGGTCCAGCTCCCCCGCCACGTACGCGTTCACGGCGATGGTCTCCAACCCCAGCGACAACTCCCTCTACTACATCACGTTGGCCGCCATAAAAGTCGGCGGGAAGTCGATTGGCGCTCCCAAGTCGTCCTACTCCTCCACCAAGACCATCATCGACTCCGGCACGGTGATCTCGCGGCTGCCGACGGCGGTGTACTCGGCGCTGAGCAAGGCCGTGGTGGCGTCGATGTCGAAGCAAGCCCGCGCCTCGGCGTACTCCATACTCGACACGTGCTTCAAGGGGATGCGCGCCGCCCTGCCCGTCCCGCCGGTGAGCCTCGTGTTCGAAGGCGGCGCGGAGATGAAGCTCGAGCCCCACAACGTGTTTTACGACCTCAAGTCCAACGGCATCACGTGCCTTGCGTTCGCGGCGTCCAGCGGCATGGCCATCATCGGGAACCAGCAGCAGCAAACGTTCCGCATCGCGTACGACGTGGGCAAGTCCAGGATCGGGTTCGCCGCCGGTGGGTGCAAGTGATGGCGCGCGCCAATTGATCGAATCCACCAGTCGTCGATTTAATCTGTAAGGATTGGGTGCAATTAATTAATTAATGATACGGTATTGTTTTGAGGACGATGTTGCAATTTGTACATATATATCACCTCCATCCATATTCACCATCATGTCTGGTGGGCCGGAGAAGGGGAGGCTTCTGATGGTACTACGTATCCAACATTTAATTGTTGTTGTCGCAGGGATGATGCTAATTAAATAAGCGTCTGCAACAAAGTTGATGGGTTGATAATTAAATGATAACTAAGTGCATTAATCGCTTCCTACCTTCCATTGTCCCTCAGATTTATATATCTCACCAGTGCACCCATTGCAGGATTTTGATATATTCCCATCAACCACAGCTAGCTCATCTGATGATCGATCTCAACATTTTTACACCAGATAGTTAATCACTGTATTAAATATCAATATCAATTTTACATGATTACATTGAAGTTCTTGCTTTTCAAACGAAACCCAATATCACGTGTAAAAAACTAGAAAAATTATACATTTATAGCTTTGGATGATTTTCGTAATATAGAAAGGTTAGGAGGCAAAAGTGGAAATATACCATAATATCTTCGTAGCCTTTACGCAAAGTCTGACTGTCAAAAGTTTTAGAAGACTTTGGGAAAAAAAAAATGAAAATCCCCCACATGCAGAAATATAAACCATAACGTGCGCCGGTCACTAGGTTCATTTTAAAGTGCAATTGGGTTAAAAATATTTTATTTATAAAAATCACGATGAAAGATTAAAAAAATATTGATGCTCTGCAACCCTTTTTTTTTTCTGATGAAAAAGGGAGTTAGCTTTGAAATTTTTACGATTGGTGTTTCTTTCTTTATGTCGACGGTGACCGAAGAACTTGCGAATTCTAAACTATTGGATAGATGTAATTAATGAAGACGTTTAATAAAGCTGCATGGAAGTATATTTTCTTTGTTTGGATTTTAGGTTTAGGGGCCATAAGACCATTTGATAACTTTGGGTTTTATTAATATAATACTGTCTTTTTTTTTAAGACAATGTAATACTCTCTCACAAAAAATAGAGAATAAGATTGTAGGGTCGGTCACACTTCCGATATATATTTTATTCAAATATAAAGAAAAAAATGTTTGTCATTATCAATAAATAAATACTACAGTACAATGAATTAATAATATTGTTTAATACAATCTCTGTATTTACCGAGAAAAAATATTTTATTTAATATCTGACTAAGTTTATGTATTATTATAAGTGAAGAAAAAAATGTTAAAAATAAAATTATATCCATCAATGTATGATAATTAATGCCTTATTTATTATCAATTAATTTTAAAATAAAATATTTTCCCATTTAATTAAAGTAACGTACTGTTGCAGATCTTGCCGTGTGTGTTGTGGTGGGCAGGACGTCTCCCTCCGAGTGCCCGTTCATTCACTCGCTTGCTCCTTCTTCTTTCTTCTCCTCGCGCGGTCTGCCTTATTTTTCCTCCACTGCTCCTCCATATATGTGGGTTCGGCGTTTAAGGCACAAGAACGCTCACCTGAAGCCTTACCTTAGGTGTGGGTGAGTGGGCGTCGCTAGCTGTTGAAGAAACTCACCCTCTTCCATCTCGTTCTCATTTGTTTGAAAAACTCACACATCTCTCTCGATCTCTACCTACTAGATGTTGATTTTCCATATTGCTTCTCTTCCGTTCCCGGTTTGTGTGCATTTAGAAAATAATTTTTTAAATTTTTTTTCAAACAGTTTCTAAGACAAATTTAAAAAATAATTTATAAAATTACTACTATCAATTTATTGTTGCTAACGATTCTGTTCCCTCTAACATCAACTTATTTAACTTCTAAAAGTACTATCAACTTAATAATGATATGTACATTTTACAATCGACTTCTTTCGTTATTAAATTTTTTTTTCTTTTCTTCAATCTCAAAATTGTTCTCCTAGAAATTACATTTTTCAAGATAGAAGTGAAATAAAAAATGAAACCACAATCTCAAGGACCAAAACCTATCCTAAGGTTGATGGGAAAGAATGTGCGTGATAATCATAAGCAAAGAAACTCTTGGGAATCAAGTATAACAGTTTAATTAGTTGAATTAGTTCTTGGGTTTTACCTGTTGGGTTGGATCCTCCACCTCCATGGGTTTTTGAGGCCCACGAGCACTTCTGCAGGAGTCATGAAAAGAAAAGAAATAAATGAACAATGGTAGGTATGAGAGAGGGGGGTTAGCTGTGAAATCCGTAGGAGAGAAGTGATTAGGGCACAGCTGCAAGGGGCGCGGGCTGACGATCTAAAGCCGACGGTCGTGGCGCCATTTCTAGTGAGCGGGGGTGACATTCGCAGACACCTAGCTACGCATTGGAGGCGGGTGCGCCAGTGATGCGTAGGTGTGCGCGTATGTCGAAGTTCCTCTGCCAGTGGACACGCAGGTGTGCGCGTACGCAAGGTCCTTCCGCCAGTGGATGCGCAGGTGCGTGTGTCCGTGCCGACCCTTAGTCTTGCCTTGATTTCCGTGCCAAGAGAGGAAGAGAAGGAGGAGAAGCCCTTTACTCCATCGGGTTGCATTCCTTTCTCATTCAACTGGTCATTTATTATTATTGGTTGAAAGTATATCTATAATTGTGCTAACTTCAAATTTGTGAACTTGAGAAAAACAGTTTGTAACTTCTATTTTAATAGAGTGCCGGTTCCCTAGACTGAGAAAGTCTTGTGGTTTTTCTCCTTATACCGAGGAGGTTTTTCACGTTAAAAATCTATGTTGTTTGTGTTGATTGTCGCTTTGATTTTATTACTTCACATTGATGCATATTGGATTGTGCATATTTAAGTCTTTTTTTCCATCAAGTGGCACCCACTGTGGGGCAAGGACCTAACTCGTGAAGTGACATTGGTGACACTTGGAATTTGAGATTCTTGTGGTGAAATGGATACCAACACAAGTAGGATGATTTCTTTAAATGGCACAAGCTATCAGACTTGAAAAGGGAAGATGGAAGACTTTCTCTATATGAAAGAATATTACAAATCTGTGTTCAATGCAGAAAAACTTGATGATAAGTCTAATGATGATTGGAGGATACTTCATCGCAAAACTTGTGGATTCATTCGACAGTGAGTTGATGATAATGTGTTGAATCATATCAGTGATGAAACAAATGCAAGTATTTTGTGGCAAAAATTGGAAGAGCTATATGCTCGAAAGGAAGGTACCAACAAAATGTTCTTGATCAAACAGTTGATGCATCTGAGATACTGAGACAACACCCTTGTAGTTGATCATGTGAATACATTCTAAAGGACCATAAATCAGTTGTCTTCGATGGTCATCACATTTGATGATGAGGTAAGAGCTTTATTACTTTTGGCTTCATTACCAGATACCTGAGAGACTTTGAAAGTTACACTTTGCAATTCCACTCCTGATGGTATTGTCACTTGGAATTACGTAAAGACCAAGGTGATAAATGAAGAGTCCAAGAGAATTGCAGAAGGTTCCTTCTCACATTTTGATGTGTTAGTTACAAAATCACGGGAGATAAGTAAAAGTAGAAGCTCCAAAGGTTTTGAGAAAAGTAGAAGTAAATCTAGAAGCAAATTTGTAAATGTTGAGTGCTACCATTGTCACAAGATAGGTCACACCAAGAGATTCTGTCGAAAGTTGAAAAAGGAAAACAAGAAAGATAAATCACAACAGCATGATAGGGACAATGAAGATGGAGTTGCCTCAGTTGTTGAGGAATTGCTTGTGTGTGATGAATTTGTTAATCTTGTAGGTGATGATGAAACAACATGAGTATCAGACAGTGGTGCTACAATTCATGCTACATCTCAAAGAGATTTCTTTACTTCTTACACTCCAAGGAACTTCAGAGTTGTAAAGATGGGAAACAATGATAAAGCAAAAATTATTGGCAAAGGAGATGTACATTTGCAGACTACAAATGACACTAGATTGATTCTCAAATCAATTAGACATGTTGAGAGTTTAAAACTCAACATTATTTCAGTTGGAAAGCTTGATGATGAAGGGTACTTGAGTAGATTTGGAGATGGAAAGTACAAGTTCACCAAGGGAAGCATGGTAATAGCAGAAGGTAAAATGTTATCTCATTTGTATTACATTCATGCTAAAGTCTCTAGTATTTCTATCAATGCATTAGAGAATGAAGATCAAAGTGTGTTGTGGCATAAGAGACTCGGTCACATGAGTGAGAAGGGGATGACAACACTTCTAAAGAAGAATCTCCTGCCAAAGTTAAAAGGTGTGCATCTGAAGAACTGTGTAGATTACTTGGCAGGAAAGCAGCATAGAGTTGCCTTCAAGAGCCAACCTCCTTCCAAGAAACCAGAGATGTTGGAGCTGATCCACTCTGATGTATGTGGACCGATGAAGGTAACAACACATGGTGGAGCTAGATATTTTGTCACATTTATTGATGATTTCTCTAGGAAGATTTGGGCTTATGTCTTGAAGTCCAAAGATTAAGTACTTGACAAGTTTAAGAGTTCTAAGCTTCAGTTGAAAGGCAAACAGACAAGAAAGTGAAGTGCATCTTGACAGATAATGGAGGAGAGTATTGTAGACTTTTTGATACTTATTGTAGGGAACAAGACATAAAACACCAAAAGACTCTTCTAAAGACACCACAATTAAATGGAGTTGCTGAAAGGATGAATAGAACATTAGTGGAGAGGATCAGATGTTCACTTTCACAAGCAAAGCTACCAAGGTCTTATTGGGGTGAGGCCTTGATGACTGTGGTATATTTGATTAATCTTTCACCATGTTATTATTTGCAGAGAGATGTTCCAAATAAGACTTGGTATAACAAGGATGTCTCCTATGGTCACTTGAAGGTGTTTGGATGGAAAGTCTTTGTGCATGCCCCTCAAGATGAAAGAACCAAGCTTGATGCAAAGACATGACAGTGTATTTTTCTTGGCTACAGGCAGGATGAATTTGGCTATAAGCTATATGATTCGGTGGCAAAGAAAATTGTCAAAAGTCGTGATGTTGTATTTGTAAAGGATCAAACAGTTGAGGACATTGACAAAGCAAAGGTTGAAGCAACTCAGAAACAAGGAGACTTGATTGACTTAGACCTAGCTCCTACATTTCCAGCACAACAACAGGTTGAAGCTGAAGATGATGATACAAGCACGATTGGACAAGATGCTCCCCACGATCAGGTTGATGTTGAAGCAAATAGTCATGACCAACAACCGGCAATGCAGAAGGTTCCACCAACTATTCCACTTAGAAGATCAACTAGAGAAAAGAGACCTTCTACTAGATATTCTTCATATGAGTTTGTGGTGTTACTCTCTGATGGTGCAGAACTAAGATATTATGTAGATGCAGTAGAAGATGAGCAAAATTAGAAGTGGATGGAATCTATGCAAAATGAGATGAGTTCCTTGCATGAGAATCACACATATAAGTTGGTGAAGTTGCCTGAAGGCAAAAGAGCACTTAAAAACAAATGTATTTATAGAATCAAGTAAGATGAGATGAGTTCCTTGCATGAGAATCACACATATAAGTTGGTGAAGTTGCCCGAAGGAAAAAGAGCACTTAAAAACAAATGTGTTTACAGAATCAAGCAAGATGAGCACAAATCACATCCAACATATAAGACTAGACTTGTTGTAAAAGGATTCACTCAAAGAAAAGGAATTGACTTTGATGAGATCTTCTCTCCAGTGGTGAAGATGACTTCCATTCGAGTTGTTCTTGGTTTGGCAGCAAGTCTCAATTTAGAGATTGAGTAGATAGATGTGAAGACTGTCTTCCTTCATGGGAACTTGGAGGAAGAGATTTACATGGAGCAACCAGAAGTGTTTGTTGAAAAAGGCAAAGAAGACTTAGTATGCAGATTGAAGAAAAGTCTTTATAGCCTGAAACAGGCACCAAGGCAATGGTATATGCGATTTGACACAATTACGGGGGAGCAAGGCTACAAGAAGTGTAGCACAGACCATTGCGTTTTCATTAAGAATTTTTCTTTTAATGATTTTATCATTTTGTTACTCTATGTTGATGATATGTTGATTGTTGGCAAGAATAGGTCTACAATTACAGAATTGAAGGAAGTGTTACACCAGTCTTTTTCCATGGAAGACTTGGGACTTACTAGGAAGATTCTTGGAATTGAGATTGTTAGAAACAGAAACTCCAAGAAACTATACTTGTCATAGTGCAAATACATTGAGAAGGTTCTCAATAGATTTGGTATGAATGATGCAAATTCTATTAGTTGTCCACTTACAGCTCGATTCAGGTTGAGTAAGAAGCAGTCTCATACTATAGAAGAGAAGAGAAGGGAAATGGAAAAGATTACATATGCCTCTGCTATGAGGAGTCTTATGTACGCTATGATATGTACAAAACCTGATATAGCTCATGCAATTAGTATAGTGAGCAGATTTTTAGTAAATCCTAGAGAATAGCATTGGGAAGCAGTGCAGTGGATTATGAGATATTTTTGTGATACATCTAATTTCAAGATCTACTTTAGCAGTGGAGAACCAACTTTACTTGGTTATACTAATTCAGATATAGCAGGAGATGTAGATAACTCAAAGTCCACTTCAGGGTATCTATTTTTCTATGCAGAGGAAGCTATTTCATGGCAGTCTAGATTACAGAAATGCATTGCATTATCTACTACAGAGGCAAAGTTCATTGCAGCTACAGAAGCTTGCAAAGAACTGCTATGATTGAAGAGAATGTTTGAGATTATACAAGACAAATTTGTATTGTTGGGTGACAATCAAAGTGCTATTCACTTGAGTAAGAATTTGTCTTTTCACTTCAGATCAAAGCACATCAAGGTTCAATATGATTCGATTCGAAACATTCTAAACACTAAGGAACTAAGTATGATTAGATTCATACAGATGATAATGGTGTTGATATACGTATTAAGATAATATCAAGAGACAAGTTAAACATTTGTGCTCAAATTACCAACCTTGTGGACTGATTCATGTAGGTAGAAGGAGAGGGAGATTGTTGGGCTAAATCCTCCACCTCCCTGGGTTTTTGAGGCCCATGAGCACTTCTGCAAGAGTCATAAAAAGAAAAAAAATAAATGAACAATGGTAGGTATGAGAGAGGGGGGTTAGTTGTGAAATCTGAAGGAGAGAAGTGATTAGGGCACGGTTGCAAGGGGCACGGGCCGACGATCTGAAGCCGACGGCCGTGACGCCAGTTCCAGCGAGCGGGGGTGACGTTCGCAGACACCCAGCCGCGCGTTGGAGGCAGGTGCACCAGTGACACGCAAGTGTGCATGTATGCCAAAGTTCCTTCGCCAGTGATGCACAGGTGTGCGCGTGCGTGAGGTCCTTCCACCAGTGGACGTGCAAGTGCACGTGTCCATGCCGACCCTCAGTCTTGCCCTGATTTCCGTGCCAAGCAAAGAAGAGGAGGAGAAGCCCTTCTACTCCATCGGTTGCATTCCTTTCTCATTCAACTGGTCATTTATTATTGTTGGTTGAAAGTATATCTGGGATTATGCTAACCTTAAGTTTGTGAATTTAAGAAAAATAGTTTATAACTTCCATTTTAGTAGAGTGTTTGAACCGAGAAGATCTCATGGTTTTACCTCCTTGTACCGAAGAGATTTTCTATGTTCAAATTCTGTATTATTTGTGTTGATTGCCGTTTTGGTTTTATTACTTCACATTAGTGCATATTAGATTATGCATATTTAGGTCTTTTTTCCCATCATTACCAAGAATCACTATACATCTTCGTAGATGCAAAAATTATCATTAAAAAGGATTTGTATTTTTGGAAACGTTAAAAAATTAAGAACATTTTGACGTATTATTTTTCACTATTTTACATTATTTCAGGTACTTTTCAAAAATATAAATTCCTTTGTAATATCACAAAAAATTAAGAATGATATTGTTCTTAATTAGGAATTCAAGAATTAATTTTCTTTTAAATATTTTTACCTATTAATTTTTCTGTACTGATTAATTCTCTTCTTTTAATTAACTAGTACATTCTTTACTTTCTTATATATAATTAACCAAACCACTTAATTTGATTTTTTATTTTATCTTCAATAATTGCAATTTTTTACTTTATTTTTAATAAAATTATTTTTTAACTTATCTTTTGTAATATATATTATCATCCATTTCCTTTGAGCATGTATGCGCGTATCGACAACATTAATTATTTTTTTACGTACCAAGTTTAATAACTTACAATGATATATTTTATAGAAGCATTTGTTTGCCAACTAATAAGAGAATAAATAATATATTAGAATGGATTTCGTATATATTATACCAGTTCTGGCCTGTTACACCCATCCCACTACGTCCAAGCCTGTTAATTACTCGCATATTATATATTAATTAAGTTTTTTTTTTAAAAAAAAGGGTAAAAAGAGCATAAAAATTTTCAGGCTGCATACTTCAACTATTTGTGATTATTTTTCTAAGATTAAATACGATGTCGATGTTTAGAAAAACTGAAAAATAATTAATTAGGCGGAACGTTCAACATTAATTAAATCAAACATTCCTGAAACGCGCAAGGGAGATAAAACAACTCCTGCGCATTTAACTCACTCTTTTATATATATCAGGATCAGACGTAAAGCATCAACAACAAGAAGAACGAGAACAAGAAGAAGAAGAAGAAGAAGAAGAAATGAGAAGTCAAGCGGTGCTGCTGGCGGTGGCGATGGCCGTGCTGTGCACGGTGAGCCCCAGCACCGCCGTGTGGTGGGATCCGCGGACGTGGTTCGACAAGGAGTGGAGGCCGATAACGGAGCTGAAAGCGGCGGAGATCCACGACGCGGGGTACTACATGGTGGCGCAGTACAACTACAACCACGACCTGTCACCTCCGGGCGCCGTGAAGTTCGTGCGGGTGGTGAGGGGCAGGTACCGGGACAGGGACGACATAAGGAGGGAGTTCGAGTTGGTCATCCTGTGCGTGGGGCGGGACGGGAAGAGGCGCAACTACGACACCCACATGGTGAGGATCACGCCGGAGGACAGGAGCCGCCTCGTCGGCACCGTGTCCGACCGGTACGCCTTTGCCGTCGTTAAGTTCAAGCCCATGAAACCATGACATGTACGTACGTACCCATCGACTTGTGGGGTTGGTCTTGCCGCCGGTGGGTGGCCGTCCATCGACTTGCCGAATAAATGACAGACCGTTCTTTCCTTTTATTTAAGTTAATCGGACGACTACGAATTTGTTTGACAGTATTTTTAAAATATATATAAAAATTTTAAGATATCTTTTTTACTCTAAAATAAAAAAATTACTACCCAACGAACCTTACGTTTCCCAGCTACTATGTTTAATTTGTTTGGAGTCCGTTACGATTATTAAAGCTTTCAATTAATTCTACGTAGGAGTGATTACGAATTGTAAGATCGTACTCATCCCATCCGTTTTACGACGAATAATTAAACTAATGGTACAACCACGTACGTACGATTTCAACTGTTGAGGTGCTACATATAGATTTTTCACGCAATCAACCTATGATTTCGTTTAATAACAATAATTAGTTTACTTTATTATTTTTAATTTTAACTTGTTGTAGTTATTAAAATTAAAATATATTGTTATCAAATGAAATCTACATTTCTTGTAAATCGTCATATACGTAACAATGAAGCAAGAAAAAAAATTGTTATTAGCGTTTACAGGTTTTTTTAATGTAGTAAATGACGTCAAATTTAGCGTTTACAGGTTTACAGAATCTATAGTTTTTTTAAAAAAAAAAATACTAAAGACTAAAGAATATAAAAAACTGTCATCATAATAAAAAAATATTGTTGATCCCATTTGTTTCGTAGTTTTAGAAAATATTTTATTTACTTGCACAGGAAATAAGAGATTATTTAAACCAAGGTTTGAAAAAGCCTTCCAAGGGCCGAGGCGCACTTCTCAAAATTTACGCACTTTTACATGTATGTGCGAACTACAGGCGACTTGTTATTTTTAGTGCTTCGATGGTCACGAAAATATATAAGAGAAGAAGAAAAAATTGTAATCTATCTATGGAGTAAGGAAGAATATTCAACCCACCTTTTTTACGGTGATTTAATAATGGCATTTGGTAATTTTAAGTGGCCAACCTCACCTGATTCACGAGGAAGTAAACGACAAACAAAACTGAATTTGATATACTATTATTAGACGTTACAATAAAAAAATACTGTAAATATTTCCATTCACAGTAAATACTATAAGTATTCGCATTTTTCATATGTGCGCTACAATAAACGCTGCATTTTCCGCATAGGATTATTTTATATATTAAATATTAATAGCAAGGCATAGTTCACGAACAATTTTTTTAATTTTTAAATTTATTTTATATATCATTATTACTATATAAATTTTTATTACAATAATTATTATAAACTTTTAAATTCATTCATAAAATTAACTTTAACTTTAATTTTATATAACTCCCAAGAATTAGTTGAAATTCTCTTCAAGTAAACCCTAGACCTTATTTTTAGTGGCATCGATATTTTATCCTTTTAAATCACTTGGGATAAATGGCCCACGACACCATGCGTCGCTAATCACTCTTGACAATCACTTCATTTGATAACGATTTTTAAGTTTTATGTCTAACTTTATACAAACTTTTAAACATATATCATTATTATTATATAAATCCTTATATATAATTTTTTATCTCATAATTTATCATAAAATTTAACTTTATCTGATAATAAGACTCAACATTCTACTTTTTACAGTATTCAAAGTTAAAATATCTTATTATCAAACACACTTTATGTCCAAAGAAAAGGAAATTAAAACAACTTCCTTTTAAAAAGTATATAACAAATAATAAAAAATTCAATATATTATTTTTTATCACTTTTATACTTTCCAATATACCTAACGTCCATACACTTTTTAGGCTACACCAACTTTTTTTATTTTTTTTATTTTTTATTTTCACCGACTTGTTCTTGCGGTTCCCGTATTAAATTTCCATGATCAGTTGCCTTTTTCTGTAGTTGTTGCCTTGTTCTTCGAGATATATACTCGAAGTTATAGCAAAGTCTCCTGTATTTACATTTAGAGGAAAAGATATATATATATATTTATCAAACATTCAACTTTGTAATGCGCGGAGATCTATTCCTGTGAAGTCACGCACAATTAAAATATTCGTAGCAGACCAAATACAGAATCACTTTACTCTTTAATTATTTTATATAATAGTGATGTTTTTGTATGAATTAGATTCAAAGTTTCAAATCGTAAGGGTTGTGTGTGGAGACTACTTTGGTACGATGAATCTGGACCGAGAAATTTGAACATTTATTTTGGTTAATTTGGATATTATTTTCTGTGATAGAATATTGAATAGAAGAAAATGGAGAACAGTTCGGAGAACCGTTCAAATATTCGCTTTTGGTGTTAGTACGTCGAGACAGCGGAAAATGGAGAATAATTTGAATAACCATCAAAATTTGAAGATTAACTGTTTGTAACAATTTAATTAACTACAATAATGATATCCATAATTTAAGATCGTAAATTTTAACTAAATTTTTTTCATATTACTTTAACAATTATACGTCGGCAAACGTCACCAACAACGTAATTGGCCTCCCTTTCGAAAGAAGTTTCGGTGTGAACTGTCGACATTAGACTAGACTAATTTAAGCGTTGGTCTGCGCTTTCTGGTGGAGTCATGTAGCATAGATGATGATAGTAATATAGTATCGATCGGTGCATGTGATCATCTCTCCCCCCCGGCAGCATCAAGCTTCAAATCTGGGTTTGATTTCACTCGGCCAGGTAATTAACCCATCATTAATTCTTCGCTCTTGTTCCTTTTATCACTGGTTTTTTGGTTGCTCCCATGGACAGGTAGCAGTTTTCGATCCCTTCAATATCCGATGCTTGATTCAGAAATTCATTGACCTGGGTTTTCAGATTCTAGTTTTTTCTTTCAGTTTAATGCAGATTTTGATATATATTTCACCGTTTCTGTTTTTCTTATGCCCTGGTCTTTGTTTCTTGAAAATTAATTAAAACAAAGACAGCTTGTCACAGCTTCACCCTTCACATCCATTTGTGTTGCAGAAGACAGCAACGAAAAGAAGCTAGAACAGTACCTTTTGGTGTTTGGTCAGGCATCTGTTCTATACATATATATAAATATATATTCCCATGGGATGCTTTTCTTCCAAGATCACAACAAGATCAAGAAGCTTACGGGAAGAAATGAGTCTGAGCTTGAACAGGAGAACGAACGGCTTTCCTGCAATCGAAGGCCTGATCAACAAACCCAAGAATGGCGAGGAACAAATCCTGGCTCTTCTCCCCTCCGGCAACAGCAGTCTCAAGAAGCTCCAACCGAAGGGGGACGAGAAAGCTTCTAATCCGCCCAACCAGCCCGCAAATCCAGAAACACTCGACGTATGGGAATTGATGAGAGGACAGGAAGATGGCGTGAAAGAACAAGAGGAAGAACCTAAGGTACCGATCATTGACAGGAAATTCCACACCCTAGAGGAGTATGACGCATTGGTTGCCGCCAGGCAACGGCATCAAAATCCACTGGTTACGGTGTCAACAGCGGAGCAAGGAACGGGGAACAGTACATATCACGGTGCTCAGTCGGCAAGGTCCAGCGTAAGCACCGATGACGCCCCCGCCGGAGATCCTCCCATCGAAATTGGTTGTCGGAGGAGATCCATGGCGAATAAGCTGAAGCGATTGAAGGTTCAGAGCTTTGAGTTCTCCGGCGTCGGGGTTCTGGGAGAGTGGATTGCGGCGGGAGGTCAGGTGTTCTCTCCTGGATCGTACGACACGCCGAAATTCGGGAAGTCCGCCGGTGGAGGCGGCAAGGGCGGCGGACATGGCAGGAGCGACCCCCGCGCTGGTGGTGGAATCGCCGGGCCGGAGTTGCCCGTGGAGGTCGAGGAAGCCACGGGAGATTTGACGGAGGAGGAAGAACGTATCATTGCGGAGATGTTGGAACTGCTGAAATGATAAATGTTTTTTCTGGTAGTGCTAAAATAATAATGTTATTAATACATATTTCATGCGTAAATTGCTTTTCTTGCATGTGTTTTTTTTAAAATTATTATTTTAAGATAAGTTTAATTGTATTTATAAAATCAGTAAGAAAACTTTTTAATCGAGGGTAATTTGATAACAAGTTATTACAATTACGAATAGTACAGTGAGTTAGGAGTTAAGTTACGTAAACAAACTAATTAAGTTAGAGTTCTATGTTAAATTATAAGATAAAAAATTATGCTTAAATTTTTCAGACCCAATTGAACTTGGTGAATTAATAAAGTTTATTTTCAGACCCAATCGAAATGGCTTCAAAGAGACAAGATGATACGCTTGAGATTGATCACACATTCAACAACTAGCTAGATCAACGAAGAAAACAGTATCACCTACAAATTGGATGTTAAGGATATGATGAGGAGTTCATGGGATTTGAACCCCTTTAATTGAATTGCTTTCAATCTCCAAATGAATTAATCTATTAAGATCGAGTTCTATAAATAAAAATAGAAGCTAATACACATTTTTATCTAATTCAATCATTTACATATACCCAAAATCCAACCCCTAGCTTCAAGCAGTTGACATTAATTGTTGAAAGCTTTTTCAAAATTAATTTTTAAAAGTTCCTTCCTTCCTTTTTTGTTATTAAGATAATAACGAATCTCTTGCATAAAAAAATCTTATAAATTTCTTCATCTGAAAAAATACATTGAATGATAGCAATAATATCATTTAAAACAGGCTAACCAATGCATATAATTTACCCAATATTTTATATGAACTATTTAAAAATAGGTACTTACAACTACTTAAAGTTAGTTTTTTTTTTTTTTTTTTTTTGAAAGATACGATGGATTCCATAGATTTTTCTTAAATTTAAATCGAAACACTGTCAACTCAAAGTTTTAAATTGTAATGTTCACCTGATAAATCGTGAAAACCCAAAAACAAAAACACTGGAATATTAAAAACCACCTCAATTTTTTGATTAAAAGGTACAATTACGTTAAATACAGATGACTGCATGTGATCAGGATATTTGTTTTTTTAGGATATGAATGTTAGCTAAAAAAATTCAACGTAATCCTGTTCACATAAAAGCAGTTCCATACTACTACTTGCATCATCTCTTACGTACATGTGTCGATTAAGTTTTTTATTACACGCGTTGCTTAATTAACTGGAAAAGTTCAACTGACTTTTTTTCTTTTTCTTTTTTAAAAAAAAGGGTGGAGAAGGGCGAAGGTTGTGGCCGTCGGCCGTGCACAACCGGCACGCACCCACGCACGTCCTCCGCCCGCCGGTCACCGGCGTCGTCACCCCCACGAATCAATCGCCGTCGGGTAACCGAAATTTTAATTTCAAGTTTTGCATCAATTTTTTATATATTCATCGTATATATTTTTATATATAAATTTTTATTATATAATTTACTATATAATTTTTCTATATCATTTATTTCATTATTTTTAACTCTAGTTTACATAAGAGTTTTTTTGAAAATTATTTGAAATTGTCTGCGAAGTTTTAAATTTGATATTATAAATTTAATAAAAAATCTCTCAACCACTGATAAATTATTATTTTAGTCCATATATATAAATTCAATATGACATTAATATTTAACTTAAGATTAATTAACGGTTAGATCTTAAAAGTCCTTTTATTTTTTAAAAAATTATTATTTTAAAATAATTTTACTATATTAGTAAAGTTTTCAACCCCGAGATCATAAGTTAAAAGTCATTTTACATGTATTTTTTTTATTATTAAGGGGAAGTTCTACGTCATTTTAAAGCTTCATTTAAGACTTGAGTTAATTTTGAGAATTGGATAAAGTTGAAGGTGACGTTAATTTTGTAGACAAAATTGAAATTATATAGTAATTAAAATAGTAAAAATTTATTTATTAAAATTTATACAATAATAATATTATTAAAAATAATTTTAAAAACTCCAAATAATATTAATCAAAAAATATATTTAAATTATTTAAATTACAAATAGTCGTAATCATTTAATTGTATATAATCAATATTGAAAATGAAAATATTAATAAACAATATTTAAAATATTTAAATTACAAATAATCGTAATCATGTAATTGTACATAATCAATATCAAAAATGAAAATATTAATAAAAAATATTTGAAATATTTAAATTACAAATAGTCGTAAAAATATTAATAAAAAATATTTGAAATATTTAAATTACAAATAGTTGTAAAAATATTAATAAAAAATATTTGAAATATTTAAATTACAAATAGTCGTAAAAATATTAATAAAAATATTTGAAATATTTAAATTACAAATAGTTGTAAAAATATTAATAAAAAATATTTGAAATATTTAAATTACAAATAGTCGTAAAAATATTAATAAAAAATATTTGAAATATTTAAATTACAAATAGTTGTAAAAATATTAATAAAAAATATTTGAAATATTTAAATTACAAATAGTCGTAAAAATATTAATAAAAAATATTTGAAATATTTAAATTACAAATAGTTGTAAAAATATTAATAAAAAATATTTGAAATATTTAAATTACAAATAGTCGTAAAAATATTAATAAAAAATATTTGAAATATTTAAATTACAAATAGTTGTAAAAATATTAATAAAAAATATTTGAAATATTTAAATTACAAATAGTCGTAAAAATATTAATAAAAAATATTTGAAATATTTAAATTACAAATAGTTG